>JBBYHM010000027.1:1553756-1576883 GCA_038381775.1 Adansonia rubrostipa
TCTAAAATGGCAACGTTCATGAATGGATATAAATTAAGGAACAAATCCAACAGCCCAATACATGCATTTGCCCAAGGATGGAGGGAGAAAACTTATAACTAGCAACAAATCCAATCAGGCAAGTTTTGGTATATAGAAAAAAGCTATGTACAAGTTGTTATTTTTGAGTCCTACAAGGACTATTGAGGTATTATATTTTTCAGGGATAAATTTATTGTTCTTTTAGTTATGTTTTAATTTTATTTTAGGTCATGTGATTTAGGTTTATTTTTTAAGATACTGTTTTTATTTTTTATCTTGAGATATTTCAAAAAATAAATATTTTTTAAAAAAATTACTTATTTTTACAAAAATCATCGAAACTATTCCTCTTATTTTTTTGCTTTCTTCTATCATCTCTCACATACTCCCATCTTTCTATCAATTTTCACTTGCTGCTTATCTCTTCTAACAACCCATGTTTGATTATTATCTTTTATTCAAAATGTCAGATTAGGTCAACAGATTTGGTACAAGAGATTTTGTCTAAAAAACTCTTATGTTTTTTTTTTGTATCAAAGCTTGGCGAGAGAAAAGAGATCTAGAAAAAAAAAAAAAGGGAAAGGAGAAAAAGAGAAAGACAGAGGCTCGGGCTTTCTTTGGCCATTTTTGACCATCTTAGGCTCGGTTAAAGTTTTTTTTCTTTCTTTTTTTATATATAATTAAAAAAATTAAGGATGAAAACTAATGATTTTTTATTTTTTTGGATATTAAATCATTTTTGTTTTCATTCTTTATTATAATATTCTAATCCTATATGTAATGATTTTAATTAAGATTTAATATTTTATTAACTCTAAAATTTTTTTATTTATTTTTGTAACTGTATCTTTATGTTGTTTCTTTATTTGTTTTTCCTGTTTCCCAAGCTTTCTTTTCCATTTTTGTTTTTTCCAATTCTGATGGCTATTAATTTACAATTGCAGGATTACAATACTTGAAGCAATTAAAAAATTTTAAGATCTTTGACATTGGAGTCTTGGAAGGTCACAACAAATGATATCAAAAAGCCTTAGTTAACTGAACCTTCCTAATTCAATAAACTTTTGCCTTAAGTAATTCTAGCAATAAATGTTATTTTTTTTTTTTTGGTTTATATATTTATGATGATGCAATCAAACGTATACAGTTGCTTATATTTTGCCATCACAAGTTTTTTTCTTTCTTTTTTCCCCTTTATTTTTTGTTTGATCATTTTTGTCCTAAAAAAAGCATTATTTATGTCTTTGGCTTTGTTAAATTTTTGTTAGGTTTGATCTTCTTTATTGCTTTTTATGCCATTGAGAGGTTAGTATTGAAAACATAAAAAAAAAACCTTAGAAAAAGAAGAAAATGAAAATAGAAAAGGAAATAGTGAAAATATGTGGTTGGTTCGTTGGTGATGATGGATAATATAAGATTGTTCAACTAAATTGCAAGTTTCTTATCTGTCCAAAATTGATTTTGATTTAAAGATTTAATACTTTTTTTCTCTAAATTTATATTTAAATCTAGGTCTTTTAAAAATATAAAGAAAAAAAGACAAAAATAACTTTAGAAAATAGTAGATTTTCATTCTAATAATCAATATTTAGTTTTCAAGGATAAAGTAATCTATTTCCCAACAATCATCTAATGCTTTGAGAGTGTTTTAAGTTTAAGCATTATTGGTCAGCTCCAACGTCATCTTTTCTCATTCTCTTAAAATTTTTTCTTTCTAAAATTTAAATATTTTAGAGATTAACTTGTTATTTTGAACTTACTTTGGTATTTTGAATTTTCTTTCATATTTTTTTAGTTGAACATTTTTCTTATATACTAGTGTTTTCTACTTGAAAATCAAAATAATGTAAGAATGAAGTTTTGCAAGCTTTTTGATACATATTCAACCAAAAAGAAACAATTAAATATATTAACATTTTATTAATAGTGTTTATTGCCTAAAAGAAATGGAAATGCTAAAATATTATAAGATGTCATAAGTAACCCAACTAAATTAGCTTATCAGATCAATACATTTCTTTATAGTAAGTAATTAAACAGATCATCATTATGTATTATAATGGCAAAATTAAGATGATTATATAGTTGCAACAGCTTCTCACTTTAACAATAGCAATTATAAATCAAGAACTAAAGTTTTTAAAGAAAAAGAGTTGTTGTTCTATAGTTATATTTGCATATTTCCAGTGCTCCAACAACAAATTTCTTAATAATAATAAAAAGATTAGTTTCAAAGAAATAATGATGTGTATTATAAAAGATGAAAAGAGTTAAAAAAATGTTAATTATTGTGTGTTGATCAAATGTAATGGTTATGAAAATACATATTTTTATGTAAATAAAATTAGGCATAAGAAATTATAAATGGGTCTCACCATTAAAATTAGATTAAGGTTTTGCATTGAACTTTTTTTACTAATTTCAGGCCGAGGGTCCCAAAGAAGATGATATGGAAGAAATTTGTGTTTAATCTAAATGATGAAGGTAGTGGAGATGTTAGTTGCAATTTGTTTCAATATTTTATTGTTAGTTATTTTGCACCTTAGGTAGGATTTCTATCAATTAATTGTTATGTTATTCCATAAGACAATGTATTTATGTATAATTCTTCCCAACATGATTGTTTTTGATGACTTTTTGGAATGAAAATTGTTCAGTTTGTTTAGTAGCTGATGATGACCTCAAGGGCAATTAGGTAAGGCTATATATCATTTTATTTTTTTTAAAATTGCTCTTTTCAAATCCACTTTAAAATCTAATATTACCGTTAACAAAAACTAGATACTTTTTGCATTGTTACTTTCACTTTTATATATAAATTTAACTATTTATGCCCTTTTATACAATTTTTAGTTTACTTGGCTCATGAGAAAAAAATGTTGATTATTGTTTCGTATATTGATTTTTTTTTAGTGTGTATCTAAGAGATTCTTAGAAGACAAGGATAGAGTTTCTTATTACTTACATTTAAGCAGTGAGATGAAATTGTCAGAGGTTAGTTGAATGATTTAAAATTTATAAGTCATTGAATAGATTTTTTGAGCTTGGGTTTAGCTTGATGGTGCATTTTTCTCATAGAGAAATTGTAGTTTATTCTTGCTACTATATATTATCTACTTTGATGATTTGTTTTTTTTCTTAATTTTATTGTTTGATTAATTTTCTTTAAAATTTTTTAAAAATATTTCAAATACCAGCAGCATCGCACGAGCACGATATTAGTAGTGATATAAAATTAAGACCCCATTTTCTCTACAAGGACACTTCACAACCTCAATCCAGCAACCAGCTGCTCTTGGCCCTCAAATATTGATTCAAGCTCTAATTCTACTGCCCTAACAGTCATTGTTATGGCTCCTTTAGAAGATCTTTTTGGTACGAAAGAGGCTGCTGGGCATAAGAGGAAAAACATTACAGACATTTAGATTTCAAATTTTATACGCATTAAATTTTATTTTTTAAAAATAATTTTATGAACCAATTAACTTTTTTCACCTCTATTAATTTTCAGCTTCTCTCGTACAAATATAGGTTCAAGTCTTTTAAACTTTCTTCAAGAGTTTAATCTGATATTTCTTGGTGCATCCAACAAGACCCAGTCACTAGAGTGACATTGGCAACAAGAACTATAGCCTGAGGGCATTCTGGGAGATAGGTTTAGTTCACTTTGTCAAATTTTATTTCAAGTTTAAGAAGAACATTACCAACCTTATAATTAATTTCGTTAAATATATTATGGATGTTTGCTTCGGTACCAGTTGTGGAAAACATTAAAAAAATCACACATGAATGTGCACTAATCATATTGCAAAGTTATTGAAAATATTATAATCAATTTATTATATATATTTATATAAATGTTGATATATTAATAATAGGTATTATATAAATTATCGTACGTTTATATATTCATATCATTATTCATATTATATTTCTTGTAATAACATATTTTATGTTATTTTTATTATTCTTTTCATATTATATTCTTATCATATAATTATATTGTTTTTAATTTTGTTTTTAATATTGTCAGTTCTATTCAATGTTTTTGCCTACCCGTATCCTTGCTTTTGTTACCATCTTTTAACAAATCAAAGGCAAGTCCTAAAATTTGGTAGCTAATAAGTTGTTGTTTATTATTTTTTTGTCATGGAGTTGAGAATCCTGGATAAAAGTTTCAAATTTATTTTATCTTATTAAATCAATTCATAAGAAAAATAGGGTAAATCTATATTCTCATGAATTCATTTTTTTTTTTTTTTATAAATGATCACAAGATCTTGACATAGATATTTATTCCCCTATTATTGTGACAATTAGGGGTATAAAAAATCGAATTGATTGATCGAAAATCAAAGATATATTTGAATTGATATAAAAAAACTGCTTATTAGTTGAATAGGCAAAAACAATAATTTTTTTTTTCAATCATAAAAACTCAATTAAATCAATAAAAAATTTGTTTTAAGTTTATTTCTTATTTTTTATATATATATTTTGAAAATGATATGATTTGAACATTGAATTTTTTTAATTTTATATTAAAAATTATATTATTTAAGTTAAATGTATATTTTTAATTAAATATTATATATAATATTTAATATTTAGTCTATTTTTAATTAAAATGTCTAATTCAACTAATTGTATCGATGAAATTGATAATTGAAAACATTATACATTTGAGCTCTTTTTTTTATTTATTGTAGAACCACCAAACATCTAGGCATGATTAGTTGACACAACATTCATATATACTTACTCCTTTATAGCCTATAACCAAGTGAGAAACAATTACAAGTAGGAAAAACACCCATTTTTATTGGATTGGAAATTTACAACAAAAAGTTTGAAAATTAAAAAAGAATTAAAAAAAAAAGAATGGTTGAAACTGTCTAATTTGGGCCTCCTTTTTCTGGGCTATGTGCTTTCATCCTGGTCTTTGACTAGCTTTGAATAAAAAAAAAAAAATCCTAAAATACATTTTGCTATATATATATATATATAAACACACATACATACATAGATTCAAATCTCTTTCATTATTTTTTATTTATTATTATTTAATATAATTTTTATTATCATTTATAAATTTAATTTTAATAATTTATATATGAATTTTATTAATATAAATAGTATTAAAAAATAAAAAAAATAAAAAATCTGATCTATATATATAATAATTTTTTATTTTATAATATTAAAATAATATTTTAAATATTTTAAATTTATATTAATTTTATATATTAATAACTTACATTATATAAATTTTAAAATATTTTATAATTATATTTATTTATATTATTTTTTTTATTATTGACATTGATCATCTCATAGTTTATGTGCTTTTTAAGCATGTTTGGGGTCGTTTTCGCATTGAACAGGATAAAGCCAAAGCCAACCAAACTGTTCAAAGTTTAAACCTCTTTCTCGAAGACCAAAACACAAGACACTCCCAGCTCTCTCTCTCCATTTCACGCAAAAACACCGCACCTATCGCTTTTTCCTTTTTTTTTTTTTATTATATTTATATATTTTATTATATTATAATTATATTTAAATTTTTTATATTTATATCAATTTAAATTATTTATAATTTATATTTTTTAATTTTAAATATATCACATTTATATAATTATATTAAATATTTAGCTTTAAAAGTTCTTCATTTTTTAGATGCTTGCATTACTCTCCCCATCTTTGAAAAAAAATGGATTAAAATTTTTTACTCTGCCTTTGGTTTTGTGTCTTAAATAATGTCTTTGCAACTCTTTTTGATCAAAAGTTTGATTTTAAATTAGCTTGTGATTAAAATCTGAAGGTTAAACTGAAGATTCTGGGGTCATATTTTTGGCTCTTTACTGTTCGCATTCCGGGATTTGTTCTCTGGGGGTTTCTATATTAGCTTTGAATTTTCACATTCTTCTTTATATTAGCTATGGATTGCACTTTTGAGTTGATTTCTTGCGTTTCATGCCCTTTTTCTTTGACTGGCACTTAATTTTTAGACACATTTTCTAATCTCGGTTTATGTCATTTTGTGTTGTTTTTCTTGGAATTAATTCTTTTCAGTCGTTGAAAAAAAAAGTGTCTTTTTTTCATGGGAATTCCATGATTTCTCACTTTGTTTGAAGAAGAAAGAAAAAAGATTGATGCATCTGGGTCTTTTATAGTGAAATGAAGTGCATTTGAGAGAAGGGAATTTAATGTGAAGGTCACTTGCAAAATGGGGTTAGGTCCAGTTGATATCCAGGTGGAGCCTTGGAATATTGGGAAATCAAAAGGGAAAGAAAAGAAAGATAGTGAAGACGGGAAGCCTGGATGTTGGATTAAGTTTAGGTTTATGGGAAGCTGCTTGGCTACAAGGGCCAAAGTGGAGGATTCCATTAGTGGCACTAGCACTCAATATGGTATGCATATTTAATTTATTTCTTACTTAGTTTTATTTCCTTTTTTCTTTTTCATGTTGCTTGATTATATTTCTAATTAGATTTTCATTGATTATTTGGCTATGGAACAAACCTATTGGAATGCTGAAGTGAAATCTATAATGTGTTTAATTTCATTCTCCAATGTTATATTATGCTTAGGCAATTGGCATTTTAGGCTCCTGAAGTTTCTTTGCCCTTGTTGTTTGAGTAGTTATCTATATCCCATCATTTGGCTTTTTAATTATGTGTTGATATGCTAACCATACGCATTTGATGCTAAATGGATAGTGGATGAAGCATATAACATTGATTGATTCGGTTCTATGCTTTAGCAAGCATGTTATGTCTGTTCGGATATTGATATCTATCCAATTCTCTTGCTGTACTATGTGACGATTGCTTTCCATTTGTGAATATTTGGTGGATTATCATTTCACCGTCTAATTCCTTTATGCTTTATATTAGCTGAGATTGTTGCGTTGTAGTTTTTTAGTTGTCGTCTGATGCATAATGAAAATGGGGTGCGATGGGTAATTACATCGAGAATTCAGCCATGTGGTCATCCTATTACTTGGGAGTTGTAATAATGGGATAAGACACAAGGGTTCTCTGTTTTTTATGGTGGCACAAAATTTGTAAATATGGCCTATATATTCAATAAGAAATATTATAAACATTTGGAATAAGTCATGTTGTTTGTGCATGAAAATATGCAAGATGTCTGCAAGCTCATATGCTTACCTCGAGGAGTTCTTCGAATTATTTGACTATCTAAAAGACTCTTTTTGTGTAAATTAGCTTAAAGTAAATCATCGAATGAGTTAAATGACACAAGCACAGGCCAACCGGTTGTTTCAGTCGTGTCATCTGAACTACTACTAATGCTGAAAGTATTCCATCCGCTCCGAACATAAGTGAGCAGCTTAAAGTTGGTTCTTAGGTTCGAAAATTCTTCTTTAACGAGCTTAAGTTAGCGACAAGGAGTTTTAGATCTGAGAGTCTTCTTGGTGAAGGTGGGTTTGGTTGTGTATTCAAAGGTTAAATCAACAAGAATGGAACTGCTCCAGTAAAACCTGGCACAGTGTTGTCTGTTGCAGTCAAAACCCGTAACCATGATGGACTTCAGGGCCATGGAGAATGGCCTTTAAGAGACTCCATTCTATTTTTAAACATTTATTAATGCACAAAATCACGTTGTACTCTTTTATATTTTGTCTATTTCTGCTATTATATATTAATTAAGCTGTTGAATTATGCTCTTGTCTCTTTTGCACGCACCAGGCTGAAGTTAATTATCTTGGTGATCTCCTCAATCCCAATTTGGTCAAGTTGATTGGTTATTGCATTGAGTATGATCAAAGGCTACTTTTCTACGAGTTTATGCCTCGAGGAAGCTTGGAGAATCACCTCTTCCAAAGTATGTAACTAAACTCCTTATTGGTAGAGATTTATTAACTTGTTTCATTTGTCTGTCTGTAGTTGGTCAAGATTTTACGAAAGCTAAGCTGATAGCCTGTGTTATCGTATAATCCTAAGAAACAAGCTTATTTGTAGCAGGCAGTGGGGTTCAAGGTATAGAGTTTGAGATATTTCGATATACTGTTCTTTAATTTGTTTGTTGCTCCACAAATTAACCCAGCACAAATGGATTGGGTAGGTTTTTGAAGAAGTTTTCTTCTCAATTACAAACACTAGGAATGTAGAACAATTTCTGCCAACAATTACACGAGGATATATAAAAGCATTTATTTTAACCTTCAAATACCGTTTTGGTTCACAACGTGAGCTGTCTAGTGAAATAATGAGGGCTTTTAGGAGATTGTTTAATTACACACTATAGTTAATAATTATTCATTCGTTCATTCATTTTATCAGGGTTGATGCCTCTTCCTTGGTCCACCAGAATGAAAATTGCACCTGGTGCTGCAAAGGGTCTGGCTTTTCTTCATGAGGAGGCTGAATGGCCAGTAATATATCGAGACTTTAAAGCATCAAATTCACTGTTGGATATGGTGCGTGATTAGTAAAAATATTCGCTGTTCTTTAATTTTTATCATCCCTTTTCTGAAAAATTATGAAATCTTCTCCAGGATTACAATGTGAAACTGTCTGCTTTTGGACTTGCTAAAGATGGTCCAGAGGGAGATAAGACTCATGTATCTACTCGTGTGGTGGGAACCTATGGCTATGCAGCTTCAGAGTACGTTATGACTGGTAAATATGATTGAACTTCTTTGAAGATAATTTGACATATATTGACATTTTTATGTGAAATTATCTCTTAAGCTTATATTGACATTTTTTCTGTGAACGTATTAAGCTCTTAATCATGAATTAGACCATAAGGTTGTGGGTTCTCCATAAACGGATTATGCAATTGAGGTTCATTCTCGTCTTCAAAAATGGAAGAAAAAGAAAAGGAAATAGGAAACGAAAAACTCTTTAGCTAACGAGAACCGTACTTTTACAGGGCATCTTACGGCAGGGAGTGCCTTCTATAGCTTTGGGCTGGTTCTACTGGAGATGTTGACAGGCCAAAGATCCATGGACAAAATCCGACCAAATGGGGAGCATAAACGTGGTGGAATGGGCTTGACCCTCTCTTGTAGAGAGACGTAGATTTTACCGACTTATAGATCCTCGACTTGAAGGACGCTTCTTGATAAAAGGTGCTCAGAAAGCAATTCAATTGGCTGTCCACTGCCTTAGCCGTGATCCGAAACCCGGACCTCTGCTGAGTGATGTCGTCGAAGCCTTAAAGCCGGTGCCAAATCTCAAGGACGTGGCTTGTACTTCTTGCCACTTCCAGGCCATACAAATAGAGCGCATGAGATCCACTTCGAAATCTAGAACTGGCAGTGGAGTGCGGGCAGGGCTGTCGTCAAGGAGCGGACAACCTACCCGAAGCCTCTCCTCTCCAAGTGGTTCACATGTCTCTCCACATCCTAATAACTATCTTCATCGTCACCCAAACCAAATGTCGGCCAGTCTTTACATTGAATATATATGCCCATCCCCTGCTCTTTTCCCTTTCATTACATGTTTTGGTCCTGGGGATTTAAATATATTATTGGGAAAATGAACATCATGCATGAGTTTCGAAGTTCATGCCGACATGTATTCTTTCTTATTAGTGAGTATTCATGGGCGTTGTTTTTTGAAAATGAAGGTGATCAATTAGAAGAAACTGCTGAGAGAAACAATGAAGAGCTTTTTGGAATTAATGAAAAATGGTGTCCCGTTCATTTTATCTTTTAATTGTCTCCATTTTTTTTTTCAGATCAATATTCCTGCTGCTTGTTCATCACCTAAGATTCCCTCGACAGATGCTGTTGTCCAGCCATAGTGAAGAAATAAGTACTCCATTACTTTTCAATTATTGTTAAGTATTTATATTTGATATTTGTACGTGAGTGTGAGATAGTACGAGGTATAATCTATTAAACATATAAAAATTTTAAAAAATTAGCTATAGATATATTAAACTTTCACTCTCGAATCGAAATAACTATATTCATATTCGATTTTCATTCGAATTCAAATAATCTAGTTTTTCACCCAAGTCTAGTAACAAAGTTGTGCTCGCTATTTTGGTATTTTGCTTTTTATTGCAGCTATATCTTGTTGGTGAATTACTAAGTTGAGAGCCTACTGCGGATTTAAGAATTGTAGGATAGTTCAATGATTGCCATTGTCACTTCAATATAAGGTTAACCTCACTGATATATTTCTGTAGACAACCAAGATCATGAATAAACAAGTGAATATATATATATATATAATCAAATTAAGTCAAGGCTTTTGTCTTTCAATTTTTCCATAGAATGTACATACTCAAGATTTATTAAAAAAAAAAAAAATCTCCAACTACTTTTAGCCCCAATATTTACTCCAAGTTCACTCATCTATACATTTTTTTTTCCCAATAGTGCTAGTTGCATAGAAGTATCATAGAAGTTGTATGCTTCCTCTTTCTTCCTGACGTGGACTGCCTTAACTAGCTTCTTCTTTATCGAAATTGCAAGACATAAAGATTCACTTAAGTAAGTTGTCTTCACTTCTCCTTTTTTTTTTTTTTTTTCCTTTTATTTATGGTAAAACCATTGGTAAAAGTGCTTATTATTCCATGGTAAAATAATCTCAATGCTACGCTTATAGGCCCTATTTGAATTTTTAAGTTTCAAGTTATCACTTTGTTACTGGAAAATAATACTATTACTAAAGAAACTTGTAGCAATAATGTGGGTACCCATCTTTTTTTATTTATTTATTAGAGTCAGATTAATTGAAAGAAATTTCTTCAAAATGAAATAGTACAGATTGATATAATAAATGATATGAAAATAGTTGATGTGCTAGCTTAGGTAAATAGGATACAAATCAATCCTAATTTACTTACATTTTAGATGTCAAGGGTGCATACAAGAATATGCCACAATTTCTTAGTAATATGTTCCAGTTATAGGAAGTAAAGATGAAAGAAGAGAATAATTATTAATCTTTCAATTTAATGATTAATTTAGTTACACCATCTTTTTTTTTCCTACAATATAAGCCTAATTTTGGATGAGAAAATTTTCCTTTCTTGCTTTTCCTTCTTTCCAAACACTCACAAAGCTTGAAGTTGTTTAAGAAAAAAATTATAGCGTAAAATACATCCGTGATCACAATTTAAATATATATCACTGAAAAAATATAATGCCAATCTTGATTGGTCATGTCATGTCCAATAGAACCAACATTTAACATGAAAATAGGGGCAAATAAGGATAGAAAAGCCCAGATATTATGACTGAAATCTAAATTCTAATGAAGCAACAAGACACTCGCCTAGATTGGAAATAAAAGAAAGGGATTTGAATTGAGTTTCTTGTTAATTTCCCATTTACATATCACTGTTCAGAAGTTCTGACAGAGAGACTGCTTCAAAGGGCTTCATGACTGGTCTTCGATGAGCAAGAAACTCTTGAGACACAATTTTCATTGTTGGCCGGGACTTTGGATTGAGCCTTAAGCATGCAAATGCTAGACTTGAAGCAAGAATAATATTCATGGTGATCCCTTTAGTTCTTGGAGGTGATAGGCGAGGGTCTAATATTTCGGTAAGCATCATATTTTGGGATGAAGCTGATGATAGTGATGACAGGAGCTCCCCCGGATGCTTTCCCATTAGAACTTCCAATGCCAATACTCCAAAGCTATAAACATCGCATTTTTCAGTCACAACAATTGTATATGCAAGTTCTGCACAAACAAAATATAATAAATAAAGTTAATGACATAAAAAAGCAGCACACATTAATTTCCTTCTACGAGGAATAATTTTCCATAATATTAAAATTTAAATTGCGATCAAAGATAATTTTTTGATTATGTCACGTTTATTATGGGTGTAGCATGAATACCAATAGTAGAGAGAGTTGAAAATGCAAAACAACGACAATAACATCACATCACCACTGCTATTAGATCCCTGATTTTGCCCTTGATGTTTGATTAATTTGCTTCCAAAGTCCAGGCATTAGATGAGTGTTAGGTAGTAACCTTAAAATCTTAAGTTCAAATAAAGTCTAAAAAAAAAAAATTGAGAAAGAAGGATTATATATGAACCTGGAGCTATATATCCAAATGTTCCTGCAATTACGCTGTGATTTGATGAATCAGGATCCAATAATCTGGCATTTCCGAAGTCTGAAACGATAGCCTCCAAATTTGAGTTCAACAGAATATTGTTGCTTGATATGTCCCGATGAACTATTGGCGGCGAGCAATCATGATGCAAGTAAGCCAGAGCATGTGCTACGCTTTTGATCACGTTAACTCTCTTAATCCAATCCAATTCCGAAGCTTCAACATCATTGCATAGAACACAAAACAAGCTTCCTCTTTCCATGTATTCATAAATCAAAAACATGCATTGTTTGTGTAAGCAAAACCCATGAAGCTTGACAATATTTCTATGTCGAATTTCTGTCAGAAACTTCACCTCATTCCTGAAGCTATTGCTCAGTGCTGGCTTGTCGGCTTCAAAACGATGAAGTTTCTTCAAAGCAACCACTCTGCCACTCGGTAAGCATGCTTTGTAAACACTGCCATAGCCTCCGGTTCCTATGCAATATTTGATGTCAAAATCCTCAGTTGATTTGATGATGTCTTCATATGCAATTCTTCCATCATAGTTCCATACTGAGAATAGATCTCCATTTTTGGTTGCACTTGGAGTCGAATCATGTTTGACACTTCTAGCTCTACGCCGGAAAAGGACCACCATCAACAATGCCAAAGTTAAGACAAGAAATGAAGTTGGAATGAGAATTCTGATTGTCAGATTGTGCATCCCTTTGTTGATTATTTCCCTATTTACAGTCGGGGATGATGAAGGGCAAGGAGGGAAGCCAATAATGGAACCACATAAATCCTTGTTGCCCATAAATGACTCAGGTGGAAGAAAAGATAATCCCTCAGGAATTGGACCCCTCAGTGAATTAAATGACACATTGAGATTCTCCAAAAAAAACGGAAATTCGGGAATCATGCCCGTCAGATTGTTTTGACTGAGATCAAAATATCTTAATTGAGTTAAACTCCCGAATTTGGAAGTTATCACTCCTCGAAGAAGGTTATGGCTAAGATCAATGATTGTGAGATTTGAAAGGTTAATGAGTTCAGAAGGTATAGCTCCACTGATGAAGTTATGGCTCAGGTTAAGTTCGCGTAGTGATAAGTCACCAATTTGCAGGGGAATCTTTCCACTCAAAAGATTGTTTTCCAAACATAAGGACAATAAATTTGACAAATTACCGATTTCAGTTGGAATGGGTCCACTCAAGTTGTTCTGGGAGAGATCCAAGGAATTCAGAGCCTTCAAACTCTCAATCTCATGGGGTATGTGACCTTCCAAAAGATTTCTATCAAGGTACAACATGTTCAAATTGGTTAAATGGCACAGAGATGAAGGGATTGAACCATTGAGTTTGTTATCAGACAGAAACAATGTTGTTAAATTCTTTAATTTTCCAATATATGATGGTATGTGACCTTCAAAAAGATTTGAATCAAGGTACAAATATCTCAAACTGGGTAAAAGACCGAGAAATGGAGGGATATGACCACTGAAGCTGTTGTAACCCAGATCCAATTGAACCAACTTCTTAAGATTTGTTATTTCTGAAGGGATGGAACCATTTATTTTATTTTTATAAAGAGAGAAATATTCCAAATTGGATAAATTACCCAAATTTGGAGGGAGTGGACCGAATATTTTGTTAAAACTCAACAAAAGAAAACTGAGATTCTTCATATTTCCGATTTCCTGAGGGATTAAACTATTAATTTGATTAGAACTGAGCGAAAGATATTCCAATTTACTTAACTGACCCAAAGAGGAAGGGATGGGACCCGAAAGCTGATTAGAACTGAGGTAAAGAGACTCCAATTTAGTTAACTGACCCAAAAAGGAAGGGATGGGACCCGAAAGGTGATTAGAACTGAGGTAAAGAGATTCCAATTTAGTTAACTGAGCCAAAGAGGAAGAGATTGGACCCGAAAGCATATTGAAGGACAGATCCAGTGTAACCAAATTCGTTAGTCTCCCAATTTCTTGCGGAATGGATCCGTTAAGTTGGTTGCTTCCAAGGAACAATGATGCAAGATTGGTTAAGTTGCTGAAAGAAGATGGGATTGGACCAACAAGCATGTTGCTTGAGAGATCGAGAGCAACCAAACTCTTTAGGTTCCCAATATTTGGTGGAATGGGACCACCGAGTACGCAGTGGCTTAGATGGAGAGTCATTAGCTTTTCCAGGTTCCATATTTGGGGAGGGATTCCTTGTAATGGATTGGAGTCCAAAATCAAGTGGGTGAGATTGGTCAAAAGACCTATAGCTAAAGACATATGTACAATGGAGTTCCTAGTCAAATTAAAGAAACAAGATTCTTCATGTTCTTAATTGCTAAGGGAATGGCCTCAATTTCATTATATGAAACGTCAAGCACCGCCAATTGAGTGAGGTTTCCAAGTGAAGGAGGTAACTCACCTGTAAGACCATTCGAGGACAGGTTGAGGTACTTGAGTTTTGAAAGGGCACCTATTTGAGGTGCTACACTCCCATGGAGTCGACGGTCACTAAGATCAATCTCGATGACACTTCCAGCAGCGTTGCATCTGACTCCAGGCCATCCACAATGATGAGTGTCCTTTTTGCTATAGTTACTCCACCACCCACTTTCCATCAAGGCTTTTGCCTCAGCCACCAGAGATTCTGAATCATTTTTTGTAGCTCTAGTAATTTTAATGGTGCTGATAGAGAGTAAAAAGCAAATGGTGAAACAGGTGTAAACGTTGGATGCCATAGCTATTTAAGTTCAGGATTGAAGCTTACCCTCAATCTGAAGGTTATTTAAAGAAGCCTGGCAAAGATAATATATGTTAATATATTAACTTTTAAGTCTTTAGTCATTGTCTAATACAAATTGATTAGTACATATAAATTGACTTCTCTTTGTCTTTTAAAGTAAAGTGGACGCTCTAGGCCCCCCCCCCTTTTTTTTCCCCTTTTAAGTGTAAAAAGCAAATTATTTTCCGTGTACATGAACAACGTGTTCAACATTCAATGGTAGAAAATGAAGTGCAAATTTGATTGTCCTTTTGATCCTTGTTAGAAAATGAGAAGTTCAACGTTTTGTTTCTCTTCGTTGAAGCTTCTAATAAAGTTTTAATGATGATGATGTAGCCTTTTCTGTAATCAGTTTTGTCTGAAAAATGTGCTCAGATATGTGTTATAGAGTTTGCTCTCTTCTTCGTGGAAATTGAGACACAAGTTTTAGATGTGTCTTTTCAAAGAAAAAATGATTCAGAAAGACCAAACTGAATCATTGATTTCCAGTATGTTTATAAATTTTAATACCCCAAAACTATAGGAGGTGCCACCCTTGGCGCTACTCACGTATCATGTGTTTATTTCTTTGTTTTGATTATAAACTTTAGTATAAATTTACATCTATCTTGTATAGAATTCAATTGTAATTGTCTTTAATTGAATTTCGTGAATATTTGATATAGATAATCAAAACAAACAAAATTTATGAAGTGATAAACAAGACAAGATAATTAACTAAATTAAATCAAGTTCTATCTTCAAGATTCAGCCTAAGTAAATCCGAAAGGAGAAATCTATATAAATAGAAAATTTTGATATTCATCCACTTGAAATTATAGTACCAAACTTTTTTACTTTTAAATTTTCAGCACCCATAAAGCATCTTATGGTTCTTAAGCTCGATCAGAGATACTTTGAAAGAAGGTATTACAATTGGAGATTTGAATATGCAAAAATTCTTGAGACAATTGTTGGCTTAGACTTGGGTTTGGTCCGTAAGCATGTGAAAGCAACAAAACCACTGTTTTGTGCGATTCTTCAGTTTCTCAATGGTGGCATACGAGGGGCCAACACTTCATTTAACGTAACAAAATGACGAGGATGATAGGATTGACAACAATTCACCTAAATGCCTTCCCATTAATATTTCCAATGCCAACACTTCAAGCTATCATAAAATAACGAAACCTTGGATTTAAAGAAGAAATAATTTAATTAAAAATATACATAAGAACCCATATTTCACCATTGAATCCAAAAACTTTATGAGCTTTTCATCAAAATTCACTCGAAGTTATATAAAATGCGCCAAATGCAATAATTCAAATTGGATTCGTAAAAGGTTACTATGTATTAGAATTAGATTTGTTTATGATTGAATTGACCCAATTTTAGATTAAGCCCAAGCCATACATTACTCAACATGTATAGATCGGTCTAAATTTTAATATAAAAATATCAATTTTTTTTATAAAAAGATTTTATCATTTTTTAAAATGGAATCCATTTTTTTAAAGGGACCAATTTTTTTTTAAAAAATTGATCTTTCGTACGCTTTTAAATCTTTATATGTTACCGGTGGTCAACCGGCAAAATAATCTTAGTAAAAATTCCATCATTTGTAAATAAATAAAGTGATTCAAATGCAGCGTTCTTAGATAAATGTAGCCGCATTTTTTTCTTAGTGATAGAACAACATCATTACCATTGCGGTCAATTAAAACAAACGACTAGATATAAATGTAATTAGAGAAGTCTAAGTCAATAAAATGTTTTTCATGGGCGTGTAACAAGGAAACACGTCTTTGGAGGAAACGGAGGATTTTTAATGAGATGGATTGTCTAAGAAACAAACTTGGAAGGGTGGAATTTGCTCATAAACTACAGGGAAGCGAATCTAATGACCGATTCTTTTGCAAAACTGGGAGTGAATCTTTCAGAGCTATTCCATGCATGAATGTAACCGGAGACTTTGGTTTTGAGACTTTCCTGTGTGTTTGATGTGTTTTTTGTTTTTCTTTTAGGTTCAATCAGAGACGATCTGTTCTTAGATATTTATCTTGGTTTTGTCATGTACTAATATGCGGACATCCATTACTAACTTGTATCTTTCAAGGTTTTCATGAATATGTTGTCGACTGAGCCAAAAAAAAAAAGTCAAGTCAATAAAGTATTTTTGTCTTTCAGTTTCTCCTAGGAATATACGATCTCAAAATTTCCAAAAATTCTTGTCTGAAAACATCTTTTGTCTAGTCCAAATACCTTTAGCCCCAGAATTTACTTCAGGGTCACCCATCTATACATTTTCTCATATTGCTACTTGTGTAGAAATGTTGGAGAAGTTGCAAGCTTCCTTTTTTGTCTTTAATTATTTTTTCCAATGTGGACCACATTGGCTAGCTTCCTTCCTTATAGTAATTGGAAGATATAGAATTCATTTTGATCTATTATTATTTCATACACAAGCCCTCCGGCCTCCTGAAACTTTTAAGTTTCAATTTATCACCCTGTTAACTGCAAATTAATACTATTAATTACTCAAAGAAACTTGCAGAAATAATTTATGTACTCAATTCTTTTTTATTTATCAGACTCCGATTAATGGAAAGAAATTTCTTCAAGATGAAATATTCTTACACAAACAATATATTATATGATATGTGTTGATGTTCTTAAGAGGATGAGCTGAGCCGGTAGGTGATTTGGCTTATGCAATTGCAAGGTGGGAGTCCTGCTGAAATGACAAGGAAAAGTCAACAGCACCAGAGTTTTACCTTTGAAGTGCTCAGATGTTTAAATCGATGGTGGACGAAGAGAAAAGTTGAAGCAAAACCGAGGGAAAAGGAAATTTTACGGAACTTGTTGGGTTCAATGTATCAATCTTTACTAGGGTTATGTAAACCCGCGTTGAATGCTTTTAAGGCTGTCATATGTCCCTGATTGCTCGACTTTGGCCTCTTAAAGAACTGAGGTACTGCCATGTGTCATTGATGTAGTCATAGGCTGCTTAATACTTCATACTTTGGTTTGATCAGGGCTGAGAAAAAAAAATGAAAAAAATCGAAAATTCATTGAAATTGTTTGACAAAATTTTTTAAGTTTAATCCTTTCTGGGAAAGAAAAAAAAGGTAGAAGGTAAGTTATTTGATGGTAAAATAATCTTACAGTAGAAATTCTAGAGTTAGCAAATGAATGAAGTAAAGCATTCTTACAAAAATTTATAGAGAAAGACACTGATGATTATCATCACTAATGTAAATTGGAACATGCTCGATAGGATATTTAACTAAAGAAGTCAGGTTCTTTGCAAATAAAACTATTAAAATTAAAATTTTATTGTGTCACCTCTTATTTTAATAAATTCATGCATATTTGAACTATTTTAAACAACAAAAATTTACTTAAACAACATAGCGAAAACGATAGAGATAAATGGTAACATCAAAATTTTTTAACAAAATAATATGGTAGTTTCAACTTTCTTAGTAAAAACTATCTATATATTATTTATAAATGTTGAACGCCTAAAATAACTAAATTTAATTTTTTTTATTATTAGTTAATAAAGGTCTTTTCTTTTGTGGGTTTTTTGAAATAAGTTAATACAAATTATATTTTGCAACAAAAATAAGTACAAAATTGTTGCTAGTACTTTTTGCAATGGTATTATTTGCAATACCTTACAGCAATTTTCACAATAAGTATAGTATGGTATACTCTTTTTTGCAACAAAATTAAGTGTTTATAAAATTAATTGTTGTAAATACTTTTTATAACATAACTATCTAGAGCATAGCATAAAATTTTTATTGCTAAATAACACATTTCTTGTAATGCCTATTACTCTATTCCAGAAATTTCTTTAGCCACAAATGTATTTTCTGGGAAACCTGTTACTTGCTTTTTAAAGTTTATCAATCTTTTTTTTCCTTTCATTTCTTTAGAAAACTCGACTTGCTAATTTTGTTAATGACGGTCCAAATATTCCCTCTCCTAAATAATATAACACTTTCACTTTTGTTAATGAGCATAGTTAAACCTTCAAAATGAGTTGCACTTATTTTTAATATATTAAATTAGTAATTAGAGAAATCATGATTGGATATATAAGTAATTAGAAAAATCTAAGTCAAGTGTGATTTTGCTTCCAATTTTTCCATGGAATATACAAACTCAAGATTAATTTCCACAAAAAATCCAGAGAATGAAAACATTATCACTTTGGTCTAACTATTGACTTCAATGTCATCCATCTATACATTTTTTCCCACTTTGCAAGTTGCTTAGGAATATCTGAGAAGTTGCATGCTTTCTTATTTTAATTTGAAGACATAATAGATTCATTTTAATAAGGGATCATGCCATGAATTATCCATGTATAATATATATTTTTTCAATGTGGTACATAAACTTTAAAAAATAAATAAGATCCCATATTCCACCATTAACTTCATAATTTACTAGTTTTTCATCAAAATTTAATATTTTTTCAATTAAATTAAGACATTTTGAATCCATAAGTATCTATAATATTGTCTTCTTCATGTATTGGATGTTGATTTAATATTTAACATTGGTGAAATATTCTTAGTAAATAAAGAAAATGAACCAAATAAAGCATTCTTACTTAAATGTAGCTACTTTTTTTAGTGACAAAAAACCGGATTATAGCTGATGCAAATTGAAACAAGAGATTGGATTAGGTATGTATATATATATATATATATATACACATATATGAAAGATCTACTTATATTGATGTAAAATTAAATTAGTTTTCTGCACTTATATAACTTTATATATGATTCATATTTATTTGAAATAATCATCGTATTTTACTTCTATTCATGTAGATTATGCATGTTGAGTTTTAAGTAAATTAAAAGGCTTAACTATTTTTCAACCATTCAATATATATCGAAAAAAATCAATATTTTAAATTGAGATGATTATAATACTGGATCGATTTAAAATTTTACCTACATAATGAGTATAATTATATTCTAAATTCAATTGTTAATTTATTAAAATATTAATTATACAGATAATTATGAACTTATGTAAAATTTATTTAATTTTATACTAACGTAAATTGATCCTCAGAGACATATATATATATATATATAATTAAAATAGTCAAGTCAAGTGTTTTTATCTTTCAGTTTTCTCATGAAATATACAAATTGTAGAATTCCAACAAATATAGAGTCTGAAAGCATCTGCTATTTGGACATCTAACTACTTTTTCTCCGGTGTTGACTTCGAGGTCCCCCAATATTTTTTCCAAAAGCACTGATAGTTGGCATAGAACTGTCACAAATTTATTGCAAAATAATAGGTATCCATTTTTATTTATTTGAGTAAAATTAATGGAAAGAGATATCTTCAAGCTGAAATAGTTTATATTGAAACAATATATGATATGAAAATAACAAATGCTTTTGCAAAGATGAAAGATAAGCGATTATGTATGAAGGGTAATAACACGTTAAACAACACAAAAATAAAAGCATAAAAATGCAAAATGTTGGGTAAATCAGGGGTCATGGATCAGCTTAGGCCTATGATTATGCATGCTATCATTTGTTGGTTCCATTACTAATTTATAATCAAAATCATAAATAAATAAATAAAATTAAGAACAGGATTGAACAATGCTCTTTTCTACCTAATTTAAAATGAATCTATTGTGAGAGAGATTGATTGTGATTGAGCAGCGAACCACAAATAAATCAAAATCGTTATTAGAAAATGGAGTAAGAAATTGATTTTCTTCGTCTGAACACTGTTAGAAAATGATAAATCCGTGTTTTGTGTTTTTCCTTGAAGCTTCTAATCAAATACTTAATAATGAGAATGATGAAGCAATTAGGGAAGTTAATTCAAATAAATTGATTTTGTCTTTCAATTCTTCCATGGAATATACAAACTAAGATCAGTTTCCAAAAAATCTTGGCTATGAAAACATCTTCTTTCTGATACGAATATTGACTTCAAAGGTCACCCACGTATGCATTTTTTCCATATTGCTAGCTGCATAGAAATATAGCAGAAGTTGCATGCTTCTTTTTTGTTATTGATGTGGATCGTCTTGGCTAGCTTCCTTCCTTATCCTGATTGGAAGACATATAATAGATTCATTTTAATCCATCTCCACTTTGTTGTCTTAATTTAGTACCTATTATTTCTTAGTAAAATAATTTCAATGCTAGCTCCTTTCATAGACCCTCCTCCTGAAGATGATCCTACTTAAATCTTTCCAATTTAATACCATGTTACTGCAAAATAATACCATATACAACCCAATGGAAATCAAAATAATAAATATGTTAATTTTTCATCTATCATTCGTCCAATATGGCCCAAATTAAGTTAATGCAAACTCGTTGAAAATACAATCATTCAGCATTCAGAATGGGTCTACAACCAGCTATTTGATGCATGGATATTGCCATTGTCAGCGTCAATTCGTAGCAGGACATCCACAACTTCCATGACAAAATTTTTCCAAATTCAGTCCCTTTTAAAATTTTTTATAAATTAATTGTGTTTTTACAAATAATAATAATAATAATAATAATAATAATAATAATAATAATATCCAGTCTATTAAAATTTAAATCAAAATAATAATAAAACAATTGTTTTTACAAATTAAAATTTAAAATTTTAGCATAATTGTGTCACATCTTATTTAAAAAATTTGCATATTTCAACTGTTTTAAACAATAAAAATTTTATTCAAATAAAGTGTTTTTGTCTTTCAATTTTTTCCTTAAATATTCAAAATTAATCAGTTATATATAAAGATAAAAAATTGTTATACAACACAAAATTAAAAGCATAAAAGTGGAAAATTTTTTGCTTAATCATTCAATTTATTAATACTCATAAAGGCCATTATAAGAAAAGTAAGCTCCATTGTCCGAGCAAAATTACGAACCACTGATTGAAACAAAAACAGTGAAAACCAATGAGACCCCTAAAAAGCAACTAACAATGACCTGAACATCCTATATTACCACCAAGAAAGCAACAAACAAACAAAGCTTTATCCCACTCATTACCCTGCAAGCAACAAATGAAAGTGGAGAATGTTGGCCATAGCGGGGGTCATGGATTAGCTTAGGCCCGAGATTACGCTTTCATTTGTTGGTTTCATAACTGGTTTAAACGCGAAATTATAAATTATAAAATAATACAGAAACAAGATCCACAAGTTTAATGCAACATTAATTTGCCCACATGTATGGCCCAATAACTCGAATGATCCGAATTTGAATTGACATGAAACTGAATCGATCCGAACCTAAAATTTATAAAAAAATTTAAAAGCTTAAAATGACCTAATTTGAATTAACACAACCTGCCCAATTGATAAGCCTACACTTGACTCATGACACTATAATTCCATCAGAGATTTTATACTGCTGCATATACTAATAAAATAAATCTCCTATAAATAAAATTTGATTGTATTAAGGTGAGAAGTCCCCATCATTTTTAATAAACTTAAAATCATATGTAACTGATATTCATATATTCTAATTGATACTCACAAATAAGCTATTATTCTCTAGCTTTTTTGCTCTTTCTTTTTCTTTTTTCATCTTTCAGAAAATTTACTTGTTAATCTTGTTAATGGTTGCCCAAACGTTGCATCTCTTAAATAATATCAGCCGTTTAGTTACATTAATATGCATAGACCTTCAAAATGAATTGCACTTTTTTTTTTAATGCATAATATATTACCACTTTTTTTTTCCTTAGTGTCAAATGAACGGAAAACATGGTTTCCGTCGTCGTAAGTTGAAGCAAGTGATTGGATATGTAAATAATTCATTAAAAAAAACTCATTTTGACCGGTATTTATAAATGCCAGTAAAAGTCTAGAAAACTACTCTTATTAATATAGTTGGCTGTTTGTTAACCACCGATTGATCGCTGGCTAGGCGAGTGCCGATGAAGAGTTTCCAGCAGTCATATCCACTGGTGCCGATATTATGTTGATATTTACCGTTATGAGTTTTTCCAACATTTTTAAGTGCTGTTATATGTAAAAAGCTTTTTCAAGCATTTTAAAGTGTTGGTAACAGTTTTAATCACATTGAATTTATATATTAATCTATATATCTGTTGAATAAATTATGTTGACTTTTAAAACTACCCTCAAAAGTTAATAATCTTTAACGGTAATTTAAATTGCCGTTAATATTACATAAATTTTAAATTGAATGTAAAGAGCATAATAATTGAAATTCAAACTATTGGTTGCCAACCAGAATTGATTTTACTTA
>JBBYHM010000027.1:1580178-1590817 GCA_038381775.1 Adansonia rubrostipa
AATACGAGTAGTTCACATAGGATTCCAAAGCTTTTGAAGGAACCTTTCATGGGTTCCCTCATTGGCCTCTTGGGTTTTGGGGCACACCAATATAGAGGGAAATACACATAAATATAAAATTAAATTGGTCAAAAAGTAACCACACACAATTCATTCATTCATTAGTACTGTCTGCTACTACAATCCATTATTTAGCTTTTAGCAAGACTCTTTGCTTCACTTTAAGCTTAGCTTTATGTTAGTTCACTTACTCATTTTTTGCTTTTGTTGATGTTAGTGAAGGTGAAAGTACTTCCCATAATTGCATGCAATCATGTCATCTGCTATAATGTCATGGATTTGGCTCCAGCATTTCTTACTGAACTTACACAAGCGTATTTGGTATAATTTAAATAAGATATTTTATGATTTAAATTATTTTAATTTAGATAATTATTTATTTAATTTTAATTATAAAATAAATAAATATTAATTTAAAAATATTTTTAATAGTTTAAAAAATATTTAAATTTTCAGAAAAAATTAAATTCAAATTTAAAATTAAATTATAAAATTTTTTCGAATTCGATCCGATTTACGAGGAAGTAAGTTCCCAATTCTTAGCACAGGCTTATCCATGTTTTTGCCCCCATTTTTCAGTGCATTTTGTTCAACAATCTTTTTAACATGATGGAATGAGAGCAGTTTACTGGCTCTATTTAGTGGTGGAGAGATTCATGTTTATAGTACCAGAAATCCTCCAATGCGGCCATAAAATAAATGAAAATTAATTATATATGTAAACATATTTCATATCGAGAGTTCTAATTTTTCATTTTAATTTTAAAAAATTAAATTTATTTCGTAAACAAAAATAAAATAAAATAAAGCTGGCATTAAATTTCAGTACCTTCATAATATTAATTTTACATTAACACTAAAGAGAGAAAACACCATATTAATTTAATATAAATTACACATAAAATAAATTTTACACGTATTAATGTAAAATTTCATTAATATACATTTTATTAATTTTATTCATTTATAAAAACATATAATAATATATTTATAAATAAATAAATAAAATAACGAGTATTTGCCCACAAATTTAAATAAATTCACGATGGTTTCAATTCAAGCGAATGCAACAAAGAAAAAAGGGCAAATGGAGTTTTTGGTGGCAATGAACATATATTTATTTAATCATGATTTTTAAAAATATACCATAGGAGGGCTCCTAAAGGGCTTGAAAACTGTAGAAATATTCACTTTGATGGAATTAACAAGTAGCTAGGACTGATAGCAGCTTGGAATTTAAATCATCAACACTGTGATGGTCAATATCTAAAGCTAAGCACAAAAGGAATTAAAAGCCTTTTTATCCAATTCAAGGTTCAAAACGTTTTTAAGTTATTTTTCCCTTTTGGGTCTAACTTTTATAAATCAAGCATGTTCAAACTTGCTTAAAGTTTATTCCTCTCTAATTCTTTACTATCCATTAACGGCTGGGAACTGCTGAATTTACTATCCAAAACAAGAGACTAAACATAATAAAGCGAAAGAGGCTAAAACAATGAAGGCTAAGCATGCTTTCCTGCCTTGGATGTATGAGTACACACAGAACCTGTTAAGCTTGACGACCGATCTTGATGCAAACTCATGATCCTTTTGTATCCATCCGGGTTCCAAGCCTGGTATGCAGCTCCAGAAAACATTGGAAAATAGTTGGTAAATTTGAAGCATCAAATGAGGTTTTCGGAATTACTTCTAGGGAATCAGCTGATTGGTGTTAACAAAAGTTCAGTGTAAAAGAAAATGAGAAACGACTTTTTTTTCTTTGCTCAAGAAAATGGAATTTCAAATCATTTCAGCTTAGATTTGGAAGAGCTTTGCGATTGGTCGTGCAGGGGCAGTTCTCGTAACTTTCTTCACGTCATACTTGATAGATGAAAGGGCATAAATTCGTGCAATCAACACTGTAGGATATACGTATACAGCTTTTGTAGGATCAGAATTTGCCGGCTTTCCCAGGATTCCTTCCTAACAAGACCCCAGATTACCAGCAGCGTCCCAAACATGCTTCCTTCTAGGTTTTAGTAGGCCTACAATTGCTCCGGCCATACAGAAGTAGCTTCCCGAGATAACCTGTACAAAAACCAGAAAAAGGAGATGAGAAAACGAGGCAATTGCATTGTTGACGACATTGGGCTTATGAAAGGGCCCAAATTCAGATGAATATCTGAAGCTAAACTGTGTGCAGAAGTTGCAAGGATGGTGAAGAGCACACTGGAAATGGCCAGCTCTATGGTGGATGTCCATTTTATTATCCCTTTTGCGAACAAATGGTGGCAAGTATATTACACAAAGGAAACAGTTAAAAAGGTTCACTAAGATGAACAATTCAACACATGAACTTGTGCACTGTCATGCATGCAGAAGTCGATTCTACTAGGAAGAAGATATCAGAAGAGTTCCATACTACATGCGTAGACTTTTCATTAATCTATCCTGTGATAATGACACAACATTGCTTTCCGTGGACTGTGTGCTTTTTCCTTTTCGCACTGAGATGGGTGGACTGTGGTTTATTTTTGCAAGTAAAACTATGCATATGCTTCCCTGCAGCCCTTACCGATAACAGAGCAGTAGATTTCTTCATGCTAATACAGAAAATGCAATTGAAACTAAAAATTATAAGGAAAGGACCTCTAAGCACTGGAGGCCGGGTCCTGCAGAGGCTTCCTTTATACTAGTTAAGTTATAGATGTTTAACAGGTTATCCAAGCTTGGAACGGTCACGTTCTTGACAAGGCCGTTTGCAATGGCTCCAGGAAAAAGGAGTGCCTTAACCAAAGGTACAGGAAAGATGTCACTTGCAATCAACTGGGAAGATGTAACATGAATTGGAGTTGAACACATTCCTGATCTACATGGAATCCTGCCAAAGAGAGAAAAGCTGATAAAGAAGCCCCTTTATGGAATCAAATTACAGTATATTTTATGCATCTATACATTTCCCAATGAACAAGACCTTGCATATTTTTTAAAGGAATGCCATCATTTATTTTCATTGATATTTCTGACAATGATGAATTAACACGCGCGCATATATCCAGGAAATGCAACTCACCTAGCAGCAACTTCCTCCTGTGGTGCTAGCTCCAAAGCATCCTTCTGAGCAGAATTCATTGAAAGAGACGTCAACAAAATCATTTAGCTGTTCAACAGCGCATGATATATGTTCTATAACAAATATGTCACTTTCGAGAATGACCAGACAGGCATCTTTTTGTGTTTTCTTATCTTGGGGGAAAAAAAAACCCAGGGCATTTGACTGCCATTATATTTAAAAACTTCACCAGGTAAAAACAATAAAAGAAGCTTATTATTCAATTCCATATCTTCAGGACTTGAGTATGATGTTTCAATCAAAGAAGGTGCAGTTTTAATACAGAGCTTTTTTACCGTTCTACACAAACCTTAAGACTGAAAAACATACAATACAGTCTTTGCACAATCCAAGGATCAGCACACTGGGTGCAACATATGAGTTGAACACATGAATTTAAATCAACGGTCTTTATGGCAGCCTCTTAAGCAATTCATTTTAAATATTAAAAAAATGAAAAAAAAGCAGTCCATTCAATTGCTAGTCTGCATGGCTGTCCAAACATAGCGCTTAAGCTATAAGCTCAGATAAATCACCATCACAACTATCAAAAACGAGGAAGAACAGTTTTTGTGAGGGTATAGTGAATTTAGATGAAAATTTCAAGGTCAGCGAAAAGAAAATATTGATCCAATAATGCAGTGGAATAAAATTTATTGGATTAAACAATAGATCAAGTAGCATACATCATGGGTGTAGAGCCACCAGACAAGGATCCTAAAAACAGTAACTAGAAACTTTGTGCCGTTTCGCATCTTGGAAATAAAAAAATCAGCTTATAAATCTTTCCTCGCATTCCTTAATCACTACACACGAAACGCCGTGCACCTCTGCCACCAACCTTGCCTGCTATAGTCGACACAATTGAGCGAAATAAAAACAAGAATAACTTCTTGCATATTAACAGTGTGGACACTTGATATATAAGAAGTTAGACCAGACAAATAATCTAGGTTGCTTAGAGACAAGTTTCTGAATGTTTTAAAATCTGGAATAATGTGAAGTACCTGCTAATCATCAATGCCACAATAAACCTTAATCTTCAAAAATAAAGAATGACAGGTAAAATAGCTTCAAAGGCTTAACATATTTGAAATGAATGGTGTATATATATATATATATATATAAAGTGCCAGGACATGAATAATGTGATGCAATTGCTAATCATCAATGCTACAGTATAATGTTAAAACATCACAAAGGTTTTGAGGAGCTACTCTTCGGTCCAAGACTAATCCCATGTAGAAAGAAGGCATTTCCTCGATATGTAACTGACCTCTCCTCAGGCCCTACATACCATAAATGGCCTTGCAACTCCAGAATCCCTTTCATACCTGCTGTGTCCCATACAAATTTGAATAACCCCAGAGCCCTGTTCAATTGCTTAATCCCACTCCAAACTATCTTCTCCTCATTTGAAGTCAGAACTCTCCCCATGCACAAGGTAAGCCTATTCTCAGAACCAATCCCATAAATTGCTCCACACAAATCCACTTCAATATCTCTAACCTGTCCATAGAGGTAATATAATAAAAGTGTGAACAAGCACTGTGATGAGTGTCCCAATGTCTTAGAGAGCTTCTTTTGTACCAGGCTTTCTTGGTGCCTAGCATCCTTATACCCAACACTGTTATCAACTAGCACATCCCTAATCTGAGACAGACCTTCTTTCATCACCTCAATCTTTGTCAAATGATAAAGCCAACGCTTTTCACTCTTTAAACAATTAATGAGATCAGTGAACATCTCAAGAACATCCTCCCATTTGCGTGGAAAGTCAACAACTTTTGCCGGTGAAAGCCGAACCCATGAAACAGAATCATGGTCATAAGAAACAGCTGATTCAGCCAAGAACTTAAGGCAGCCAGACACTATCTGCTGACCCATCTTAGTTACTTTACTTGGGAATTGGCAATGCACCAAATCAATCTCTGATTTTAATTCATTCAATATTTTCTCAAGGGCACCTGTCCATATCCTGTTTTGTGTAACCTGTGAAGATATTGTTAGACGCACCACCTTCCTCTGTTGAGCAGTAACATTCAGAACATTGCTCACTTTGGTTAATGAATTCACAATCATGGGCTCCCTTTCACTAGGCTTACCAAAACAGTCAAATGTAGAGACAGGTTTCTTTAGCATTAGCTGAACTGATGGAGAGCCAATGAAGACCCTCGCAAGTGACTTGAAAGTATTCATTCTATGTTCAATGCGATCATCTATGATGATTGAATTGTCGTTCACATTCACAAGACGTCCATCTACTAAATCCACATCTTTTAACAAATGGGCCAATCTTGTCAACTTTGGAAATGCCTTTTCATACCATTCATAAGGCAATATCTCTTCGTTGGAATCACCTGTGCAGTGATATAACACAGCATTAAAATGCAGAGCACCATTTAGCTTTATTTCACAATACTTTGCACGTTGGAGAACCTTTTGAACAACATTAAAACCCCTCATCGGTCGGCCAAATCTTTTGCTCTGATATATCTAAAAACTGAAACCCACGACTAGTGATCATAAAACAACATTATTACATGATCCAGTCGACAGCGGCATTAGTTCTGACTTCCCATAGCTTCTTCTCAGAACTTTCTTTCTCACTCACTGTTTCTTTTATCTAATCGAAATTTAAAAAATTAAAAAAAAAAAAAGCGATCTCAACAGAGAACATCCAAATAGGCCAAGCATCGATACAAATCAACCTAAATCGCGGAAATAGCCAAAACCGGGATGCTAAAACATGAAAGAAAAAAAAATTAAAATCCGAGACATACCCAGATTGCGAAACAAATAAGAATACGAGCTTATGAATCTAGGGAGCATCGGAACTGAAAAGAACAAAACAAATAAAAATGAATTTGACCTGAGGGACCTGAAGAATGATAAGGAAGAAATAAATCCTAGATGACATAGATGAGATGTAGCTCAGCCACCCCTTGACGACGCTGTTGATGATGCCGCCGCCAGAGTAGCCATTCCCAGAGACCTTTTCGATTTTCCAAGCAGCAGAAAAAGAAACCAACAGCGACAGTGATGGTTTAGCCTGATGGGTGTTATACATAAATCTTGCAACACGACGTTGCTTTTGAATTCGCGGAAACGACGTCGTATTTTACTCTACATCAACTGCTGTGACTGGCGGCAACGTATCCGGCGGTGGGATTTATTTACTTATCATCTACCGTTCCAGCCTTGATTGAGTTCGATTTGTGGACCGGCCTAGAACTTACCCAACTAAATTCGAGTCAGTTTGGTCTGGTTTCTTGCCACCGCCTTAACCAACGGCTAAAATCATATAAAATCATATTGGAATCTACGGCACCCACTATAACGCGAGGCTAAAATTAATATTTTAATATAAATTTTGTATTTTAAAAGTAATGATATTAAAAATATATAAATAATTTTTTATAAGATATGAAAAGAGTAAGTTTTTCCTAAGATGAGAAATTATTTGAATAATAATGAGTTTTTTTAGGAAAGTGAATAAATTCTTTTAAAAATAATTAATTTTTATAAAAATATTATAAAAAATATTAAAAGATAATATTATCCCTATATATTTTTGTATTTTATTATTATTAATTTTTTTTCTTACTTTTCACTAGCCGAACCATAAACCCTCTTCCTATTCTTCTGTGAATGGACTTTTCATTTTTTTGCTTCAATGGCTTCTGTTTTTATCAATGAACTCTTCAATGACTCAACGGCTTTTGACATCTTATTCTTTGCGTTTCCACAACTCATGATGAGTGCTAGCATTACCTGATGAACCTGTTAAAAAGGCAATCGGCTCTTGGAACCAAAACCTATAGAAAACTGCGCGTTGCTTTGAAGACTATAATGGATACACTATGAAACAAGAACCCAAAGAGCCTAAGGCGAAAAGTATTCTATCCATATGGTGCAACAAAGATGGTCCGCCCAAAAGAGACTGAAAAAAGGTGCAAGTTCAAATCCTTGAAAAAGTTTATAGAAGATCAAAGCAGCCCACTGTAGGTAAAGCTGGTGCAATTGAAAGAAATATCATTATCTGTAACTCACCACTTTATCTATCTTATATTCCTGAGTAATTTTTGGCATTTGCTTGAATTAGCATAAGAAAACTCAAGAAGTACTTTTCATCCAAGGGGAATTAAAATTTGTTGCATTTTTGGAAATTCTGACAACTAAAACGTTCGAGTGATTTCCACAGTTTCTCTTTCTGCTGTATAAGATTCAATTCAGTGGATGATATAATGTCTCTTTAGAAGCCATTCAGTTACTAATGTTGTGATGTTCATTTCTATCTATATTTGATGCCTTGTTGGTGAAAGCCTCGTTTTTCCCGAGATATTGTATTTTTCATGGCTCTTTTTCCATTAAAATTTTGAATGCTTGCTGGGGCATCATCTTACATGTGCGTGTTGTTTTTATGAACAATGCAAGAATGCAATGATTAGCAGCATCATGCAAGTAACAGATTTTGCCCCCCTCACACCCCCCCCCCAAAAAAAAAAAGAGTTGTAAAATGCTTTGAGGATAAGCGCAACGACGATGGAATTCCCGAGAATCGTCAGCCATAGTCGGAGTTCTGTTTGTGAAACAGTCTTGTTCTCTAATTGTAACACTCTCTACATTTAGCATCTAGAACTGTACGGAAGGAATTGTATTAGACGCTTGTTGACCTTTTTTATATGCTTCTTAGGCTCATCAAAAGCAACCGAAATGTAACAGCGCCAAAAGTCAAAGCTCCTGTAATGTGTTCGTTAATTATGCAACTTTACGTTCATGCACCGCCAAATGTAAATAATCTTTTAAAATGATCTTTTAAGAGACCATAATGTTGCCTTTTTCAAGCAAGACAGATTTGGTTGATACTAGTTTCAAGCAAAGACTCAGACGATTGCATGAATTAATTACATTAAATCTCCAACTTATTTGACCCATTGTTTGTTCCCAAGGATTCGACCAAAACAATCTCACATTCCAGCAGGAGGAGAGATTTGATTATAACAAGATACTGATAGCCGTCCAAGTTTAGGAGAACGGCCCCTATTAATAAAAATCCATACACAAAACTACATTAATCCTTAAAAAGAAATTTCTTAATATTTTGAGCAGAATTTTCACAGAACAAACTTCAGCAAAAACCCAACAGGGTCAATTCAAATAAAAGATTAAAAAACAAAAGTATGCTTATGCATGGTAAAACACACTACTATTCATCTTCTTGGGTTCCATGATTCCGTCCATTAACCCGTTCCTTTATTCTTGCCCTTCAAATTGTTCTGTCTTTGCCGTCCCTGCATCCAAAGCAAACACTTACTGCAAAGCCTCTAATCCATAAGAGTTAAGAAACATGGCGACTTTGCAAAGGTCTGTGTTTTCATTCAGGAGGCAGGGGTCATCAGGTTCAGTCTGGGATGACTTGTATGCGGTTGGTGAAGACGGTTCGGTGCATTACAGGGATCAACTAAGGCCATGCCAGAGTACAAGGGAGAACGGCAGTTCCAATCCAGTGGTGCCTAACACTTGCCCTCGTAGCATGTCAACCCCAGCCAGGAACCCATCTTCTCTTATCAAAGCTTTTGGAAAATTGTCTCTTCAAGATAATCCTTTCCCAAAAAAAGTACCCAACTTACCAAAATCCAAGTCAAAAAAACACAAACCATAGTTTTAGGGTTAATAGATATTCCACATTGTTAAAATTGTTGGGTTCTCTGCTCATTTAAAAACCATTATTTCTTTCCCATTTTATCCTCATAATAAACCATATCCAAACTTCTAATTACTTCAATATGATATCATTCATGTAAATTTCTATGACACAGGATATAATTATAATACAATTTTATTTTTAGTTCCATTTTTCTCTTTAAATCCAACAAAAAGTTCAAACAAAGAAGTTATTACATTTAACAATGTTAAGGCTATTATTACAGATTTAAGGTTTTTTTTTTTTTTTTTCTCAATACGAATCTTAAATATTACGCAGAACCGAAAGATCAAACTTCTTGGGCTACTTGAATCATCATCATAAACATATGCAACTTGTAAAGTGCAGTGTTACCTCAAGACTCACTCAGGAACACCAGCAAAGTTTCAAACTAATCAGTTTAAAGATAAAAACAAAGGAATTGGAAACAAAGAATCTGGCTTTTGAATATCAGTGCTTCAATTTGAAAATAATACATTGGTTATTTAACTTAGGTTTTTTCAAATATTCTCACATTTTTCTAATCCCATGTTACTTAAAAGTTTAGAATTCGAGTCGAATATGTTTTCAATATAGATATATTTAATTTTTTTAAAATTTTTTTGTACGTTTGTAAAATTATACCCTCATCAATCTCTTACACTCATATAAAAATATATAAAATATGAATTCAGCAAGGATATTTTAAGAAAAAAACAAAGAATCCATATCACATAAGCCTAATCAATTGATATTGCTAATAACCACAGGTGCCTTGTTTTCAAATTCACTGCCACAAATAGGTTTTCGTGGAGCTGATAAAAAGATGATTTTCCCCCCCACACAAAGTAATAGCCCTTAATGACAATACAACATAAATTTCTAGCCTAAATAATTCATACATATAGACCTGAAATTGTACAAAACGGTGCACTGACTGGCGTAAAAATTTCTTGCTTTTTTTCTTTTTTCTTGTTTTGGGAAAAGAAAGGGTTTGAAATGAAAGAAAAATCCAAATGATGGAAGGTAAATAAATCCCATTCTCCACAATTTTGGCTGAGAAAGATTACTTTCCATGGCTGTGACTAGTGTGCAAGGAAACCATTGTCGATATATCCAAATAATTTGACGAGGCAAAAGTTGGAATGAAAGTAGGGGTTGAAGTTTGAAGTTCCTTACTATGAAAGAAAGGGACCATTAGGTCGATTCTCAAAGGGTTTTTAAAGGATTGTTTGCTCCTCAAAGTTGGAAATTGTGTTTGAAAGCTTGCCAAATGCCCAAACACTTTTGGGACCCACTTATTTACCACAGAAAAACAGCTCCATCTTGCATTAAATTAGGAATTGAATTACCAAAATTTTAACCATCCTGAATACCTGCCTTTTCTTCTTGCTTTGGATTTTTTTTTTTTCTGAATTTGAAGTTTAATATGATTGGATTATACGAATATTTTAAAAAAACGATATTTAATATGAGATTCTTTTATTTTCAAATTCTGGACTTCTTCTGTACCAAAAAAAATATTTCAATATTTAATGATTAACTTGAATATTTTTTTTAATATTTATTTTCATGAATAAATTTAATTATGCTCAAGAAACGGAGTGGAATCTCTTTTTTTTTTTCCTAAAATAAATGAAATTTAACACTAGCCATTGCCTTTTCTTAGTTCGGATACACTCTGCTTAAAGAGGCATAAAAAGGGAGTTTGAGGCAAAACCAGTACTTTGTGATAGCCGTTGGCATATGGGTGGTGGTTCCATTCGATCCTGTCTAACTCAATTCCCTCAAAAGGCTAAAGA
>JBBYHM010000027.1:1627246-1657258 GCA_038381775.1 Adansonia rubrostipa
TGGTGGTAGACATAAAATAGTGGCATATTATTGCAAGCAACATTTTAGATCATAGGGTAACATTCTTTGCAATTTCCACCCTCTTTTCTTTCTTGTTTCCTTGTGTTTGACATAAAGCATGATCCTGTTTGCTTATGAAACTTGATCGTGATCTTATTGGAATTTCGAAACAGAGCTAATATGCAATTGGTCTCCCGGGACAATGTGTTTCATTGTCCCCTGTTGAAAAATGACAAAAAATTAATTGTGTGAAAACCAATGCTTTGACGTTTACATCAAACTGATGCTAAGAAGTTATCAAAAATACAAAAGGATACTATCATTGGCCTAGATAAATTATTAAATACAATTGAATTCAAAGTTTAGATTAATTAATTTATGTAATTATTAAATATATTTTTGAGAAAGGATATCATCATTAGCTAACTATTAAATACAATTGAACTTAAAATTAAATCTGTTGATTTATATAATCATTTTTAAAAAAAGATATTTAAAAGTTTTAAATTTTAAATCATAAAATTTGTAACCCTTTCCTTATTTGTTCACTACGACTTTCTTTGTAACTAGATAATTATTAAATACAGAATATATTGAGTCCCAATTTTTTTTTTTTTTTTTTAGGTTGCTTGGTGTATTTCAACATCCATTGACAAGTACATGTATTAATTTACTAATCAAATTCTTTTGACTTTATGCAATCCAGCATCAGAATTAGTGGCAGCAATGAGATAACGCAAGGCACTATCTGCTAACTTTCATTGGTTGAAAACCTTGAATATGATTTTCTTTTTTCTTTTTTTTTTTTTCAAACATAAAACCAATGAATATTAGGATATGTTTTTGTGAATAGCATTCTTTGGACTAATTCGGCCAGCAGATTCATCTGGAATCATATGCAAGCCATTATTTATATCATCCTTTGTTTTCTTTTTTCTCTTCAAACTCCTTCAAGTTAGCGGTATGTTCTCTCTTTCTCCATCTCTTTGTATGTGTATGTGTGCGCTCATATATGTGTTTGCATCATGTCGCGCGCCTTTGCTGTCTGATTACTTTGATAACAACTTTAATTCTCGACTTTGGAAACGTTTAGTAGCTGAATCATGTGTTTCATTTTTAGTCTAAACTCAAATCTTATGTTGATGTCTCCTCAAAAAGAAGTTGTAGGGATGGTTGATCTTTGTCAAAAGCTTTTGGCATCGTTTTGAACGAGGATGCTTATATTGTAAAAGGTTTTATTTTGTCTTTCAGCTTTTCCATCGATATTGGATTTATAAGCTCTTCCCCTTCTTACAACATAGAATTTGCATCTGCTGGCCAATCTTCAAGGTTGGTTGTTGTCCGGCCAAAAAAAAAAAAAACCTTACTTCTCAAACAAAACCAGACCTTGAACTTGTGGCTTAGACTTACAAGGTAACATCCCATAAGTCGAAGCTTTCAACTCTGCAATCCCTTTATTTTTAAGCCAGGGTTTTCTTTGTACTGAAAAAAACTGTATAAACTAGAGGCCTAACTAACAGCAAATTTTTTGCCGTTTTAGAGCTTAAAAAAGGGTGACAAACTCGAGATTGCTGCTACATGAATTATGAGATTGTGTTCTGACGGTTTGTTAGATAGATTTCTTATTTTCTTCCTTCCTTTTTATGTTGTTGCCAATAGAAAAAGATCAGAGAGAAAAAACAAATAGGGGATGGGCAACCTATTTTGTTGTGTTCAAGTTGACCAATCAACAGTTGCTATCAAGGAAAGATTTGGGAAGTTTGATGAAGTTCTTCAGCCAGGATGCCATTGTTTACCATGGTGTCTTGGTAGCCAGCTTTCCGGCCATCTCACACTTCGGTTACAGCAGCTAGATGTGCGTTGTGAGACCAAGACAAAGGTATTTGTTTCTTGTTAAACTAAGCATACAGATTCCTTCCCAAGGGTAGGCCATATATATATATATATATATATATATAGACACTCATATTCATACTTGCAAGACATTTTTGTGAACAAAATCGAAAGATTTTTGAGTCAGTGGTACTGAAAAAAATCAATAGAATATGAGAAATAATTGGTATATCGTGAGAACCATCCCTGGAATCCCTGTGCATAGGAGACAAAGAAAAAAGTGCTACACCATCTTGGTTTTGATATCGTAAGTGTCTTACACTATTGTCCGCTCTGATCCGAAAAATTGTTGGTGCAGGACAATGTTTTTGTGAACGTTGTTGCATCTGTACAATATCGTGCCTTGTCAGAGAAGGCAAGCGATGCTTTCTACAAACTCAGCAACCCCAGGACACAAATTCAAGCCTATGTTTTTGATGGTACTGTGAGAAAAAAACAATTAAATAAATGTTATCTTGATTCAGACTCAACTTAAAATTTTAAATTCTTTTTTTTTTTTTTCTTGTTCTCTAGTTATCAGGGCAAGCGTTCCAAAGCTGGATTTGGATGATGCTTTTGAGCAAAAGAATGAGATTGCTAAAGCAGTCGAAGAGGAGCTCGAAAAGGTAAAAACCATTTACTTCTGTTAACATCTTCTAGACGTATAGACGACATCTGTAGTCAGAATCGAACTCGAGCTTCTTAATTTTACGGCCTTATTGATGAGCAATTTGATTTTATTGTGATTAATAGGCAATGTCTGCTTATGGATATGAGATTGTCCAGACCCTGATTGTTGATATAGAACCAGATGAACATGTGAAAAGGGCCATGAATGAAATTAATGCTGGTGAGTTTTATTGTCTGCAATTTTGGTCTGTCAAAATCAACTTCTTGTTTCAAAAATTGTTGATTTGATTTTAAAAATTTGTTGAAAACAGCTGCAAGGATGAGAGTTGCAGCAAATGAGAAAGCAGAGGCTGAGAAGATTATACAAATTAAGAGGGCCGAAGGAGACGCAGAATCGAAGTATCTGTCAGGAGTAGGTATTGCCAGGCAGCGTCAGGCCATTGTTGATGGCCTAAGGGACAGTGTGCTTGGGTTCTCAGTCAATGTTCCCGGGACAACCGCTAAGGATGTTTTGGACATGGTCCTTATTACCCAGTATTTTGATACCATGAAGGAAATTGGTGCTGCCTCTAAATCATCATCGGTGTTTATCCCTCATGGACCCGGTGCTGTTCGAGACATTGCAACCCAGATTCGTGATGGTTTGCTTCAGGCATCTCACCACCAGGAATAACTAGCCTTCTATGTCGGAAACTGGCTCACTTTTACAATCTAGTACTGTCGTGTTACAACTGTCTTAAGTTTTACAATCTAGTGTCATGTTAAAACTAGCTATCATTGGACCCAAAGCTTAAACCAGTAAAAATGTGTTATTTAGCAAGTTTAGAGTCCGGATCTCAGCATTTACAATCTTTTCTTTTATCCTTCGTCAATCGTTTATACCAGAAAAAAAAAAAAAAACTATGCTTTGGTTTGGTGTGTTTGAGTGAATTTCTCAGTATCTCTTCTTAGAAATATGAATGTAATTTGCTACATAAAATTAATGAAAGTGAATTATATAATTACTGACGCTGAATTTGATAATTTTTCAATTTTTGTATCTCTTTTTTCATTTGCAGATAGAGTGAAAGATGGGTAAATTTTACAATTTCTTAGTCTAACTTCTAATCTGATCAGCTCACTGATCAAACTTGCATTTGCGGCTCTTCCTGTTGCAGACAATCATGTAGAAAATTTTCCTCCCATGGACAATCAACAATCTTAAAGAATTTTAAGAAAAACTGAAACGTTTGAACCCTTTTACTGGAGTTGACGTCAGGTATAAACAAAATAACTGGTTCTGGAATAACTAGCAGGATTCTCCGGTAATTTTCAAATTAATGCTAAAATAAGATAGTAGACCAATGTTACTGGTAAGGTAATAAGCATGCCAAAGATTACCCTGGAAGAACCAAAAAACAACCAAAAACCTCCTCAGTTCAATGTATACAAATGAAAATAGCATGTTGGAAAAAGAACAAGCTTAAAGATTAATTGAATTGTTCATTACCCTGTGCTTAATGTATCCGGATGAACATTATATTCCTTGGCGAAAACAAAGGGAACCACTCCTTGAGGAAGAGCTGCCTGCAATGGTAGATATTTGTGTATTATTATTTAGATTTCATCCCTCGAATCACGGGTTTGAAATTAAAATTATTTTAAAAAAAAAAAAGAAAAGAAAAGTTGAATAACCTGCACAATTGCAATTCTCAATAATCTGCCTTTAATTCCTACGGCAGTAGAGGATGCTACCATTAGAGCAGGACCAGCCAAGAACCTCGTGACCATGGCTACTGCTGCCATTCGAATGCCACATGCTATTATCCTGGGTTGTGACGCCATAAATAGACCTGTAAAATGACAACAGCCGGATTTAAGGTCAGGATTTAAATTGCAGTTGTAAATTCATGTTTAATCACATCCATAATTGCGGATGTAAAAAATATTATCATAATCAATTGCGATGAATATTGATTACAATAAAAGCGGAAACCATAAACAGAACTACTTAATCTTACCTAAGCTGAACATTGACATACCAAGTCCCCCACTTGATAATATTTCTATCGAATTTTTAATAATGGCGGGGAATTTTATGTTCCACCTACCAAGAGAGATTTCAGCAAGTTAAAAGGAAGTTTATCAGTCACCAATAATAATCTTTATCAAGTTGAAAATCACTTAGTTTGTCTTAAAAAATTTTTCTCTAATGCTTTCTAATATAATTAATATCCAACCTGAATTGAATGCTTGACCAAATAAGACCAAGCAAAGCTGCATGAGTATTAGGATTTGCCAAGAGCTTCTTCCCCACAGTGAAGAAAATCATGAGCATAGTCTTTGATTCCGTTGGTCTGGTGTTTGCTTCTTCTCCTTCCTCTTTCTCTTGGGCTTCTTCAGGGGCCTCCGGGTCCACTTATTTCAGGAAAAAAAATTGAAGTAATATATGAAAGAACAAATTTATATATTCAGACATCAGAATCATGGTTTAGAAGTCATTATATGTATATAATCCATGTTACTGGATTTTTAATTTTTTTTAAAGTATTTATATTTAATATCTGTACTTAAAATATATTTAGATATGAGTAAGAGGGTATAATCTTTCAAATATAAAAAAAAACTTAAAAAAAAATTAAATATACTCATATTGGATATATGTATATCTATATCTGACATCTACATCTACGAATGTAGATGACATATAGTATATAATATTGTTTACCTTATGTAATCTAGACCCACTTGATTTATCTTTTGTCACAAAAGTTGACTGAACTAGCTTGAAATTCAATCAATCATTGATTTTGGGAGTTTAAACTGAAGTTTTTATATGAAAACGAGCTTAACTTCATGAAATTAATCAATGTTTACATGAAATGAAAAGTCTGAATGTCTACCTATGTCTCGTGAAGGTGGTGTCTCTGAGGCAGGCTTTGCAGCATTTAACTCAAACATGAACAACAACAAATTATACCAGATCAAGCTTTGTAAGACAACAATCTGAGCCAAGATTTCATGTGATTTATCTCCGTACATGCCATTCAACAATGGAATCCCCACGATTAACGTGTTAGGCAACGTCGATAACGACAGGCCGGTTATCATCGACGGTAAACCACCTTCCCAGGGGCTGAATTTCCCGATGGCTAACAAAACTATAAAAGCTAGTAATTTCTGAAGCAAGTCAGCAAGCACGAGCCTCAAATTCATCTTGTAGATGTTATTCTCTGAGATCACTTGGAAAGACAGTAATGGGATCGAGAATTTGGCAACGAACTTGTTAATTCCATCACATTGATCTGGTGTAAAAAGCTTCCACCATTTCACCGACATGTAGGCCAAAATCATGGCGACATACAATGGGACAATGGCAGTAACTATATGATAGAAATCTGTCGGGGAAATCATGGTAAAACTACTGATTAATTGAAGGGTTTTTACAGGAATTGGACAAACTTTTTTCTTTAGAACCTTTAGTAATGGAAACACTATATATATCTCTCTCTATCTATATATACGTATATGTTTATGTGTGTGTGTGTGTGTGTGTAAATATATATATATATATATATATATATACATGCTATGTTAGTTTCTTTGTTTTAGTACTTGAATTACTGGGATATTTTTAGAACATTTTTATCTTACTTCATGTTTTAGTCATCATTCTTCGAAAGTAAATTTAATAATTTATATATTTATTTTATATTTATATAATTTTTTTATATTATAATCATATTTAAAATTATATATTTTTAAAGATTTTAACTATTTATGTTATATAAATTTTGATATATTCTTTTATTTGTATCGTGTTTGTATTTAATTTAAGTAGTAAACTTATAATTGGTTTGTCTCTTGTTAGGGAAAGAAATAGGCTAAAATCTTTTCAAAAGAAAAAGGATCTTGGCTTTAGGCTTAGATTTTCATGAATTCAATCTGAAAGAGCAAAAGAAGATTCATGTTTTTTGATTTATTTCCACTTTTGCAGTTGTTAGGGGTAAAAAAAATATGGAAATTAAGCGACCACATTCAATACTAAATCTAATACAACTTGAGGAAATCACAGAAGATCTTCTTAGCCAATCAAACAAAAATCCTTGGATCATACAAAATCACAGAAAATCAAACCAACAATTCTTGGATCTATATACCTCTATTACAATCTATACCTATCTATAAATAAATAATAAAAAAAATCCCTATGGTCCATTTTGCCTGCCACGTGTCAGATTATTTTGCTCGACACATGGTGGATTTCATTTTATTTTAAAATTTTAGTGTTTTTTTAATTTAGTCTTTTAATTTTAATTTTTTTCACTCATTTTTAAATAATATATTTAAAAGGTTGATCCGTAAGCTGAATCGTGGGTCGATTTAGAATTTATACTCGACTTAATTGAAAAAATATTAAATATTTTATTTTATTATATTTTTAAAATGATCAATTCAAAAGAGTTGATTCACACAGTGATTTGTAAATTAATATAGAATCTGTACCCAACTCAATCAAAAAAAGAAATTAAAATAAATTTATTTTATTTTAACTTTAAATAATTTATTAAAAATTTTGATCCATACATTAACTCACGTATTGATTTAAGATTCATGTCCGGTCAATTCAAAAAAATTGTTAAAAATTTAATTTTTCATTAATTTATTTTTATTTAAAAATAATATATTTAAATTGATTAATTTATATATTGACTAACAAATCGATTTAAAATTTGCATATAATTTTATATAAAATATTTAAATAAATAATAATTATTATTAAATAAATAAATTTTAAAAAAAAAATCCAAACGAAGCGGGCCTCTAATGTAAAGAATCCAATGGGGATTCATATATCTGACAGCTGTCATTTCGTTTCAAAATTTTAGAAAATGACAACATGGGTAATGAACTATTATTCATTCCAATAAGTAATTACCGTTAAGGAATTAAGAAAAATTTTTCCTAAACAAGTTTTAATTTATTTTATTAAAAAGTTGATTTAGAACAATTAGAATGTTAATATCAAACTAGTTTTATATTTAAATAATACTTTGAAATATTAAAAATATTTAATATTAATACATATTTTTAATCTTTTAAATGTATATTACTAAAAAGTTTTTAAAATTATTATTATTATTATTATAAATATTACACTAATATTTGAGATTAAATCTTATTATTAATGATAGCTCCACTTTTCAAAATGCCTTTAATATAGCTTAAAATATTTCAAAAATATCAGAATTTAATTTTCTTTTAATAAAATTTATTGCAATTTATATAATTAATAAATAAGTTTTAGCCATTTTTTAATCTTCTTATAGAAAATATGAAATAAAAAAAAATCCCTAAAAGAAAAGTGGACAGTTGTAGGTGATAATGTGAAATCAAACCGCTAGAAGTTAAAGCGTTCTCATGGTTTATAGGGAAGAAACTTGCGTTGTAGTTGTTGCTCGGTATTAATTTTACAGGTATGACGATGATATATTATGTAATTGGTCATTTTTATTATAGAGAGTAAATTATTTTACATTGTTATTGTTATCTGTATATTTTATAACTAACATAATTTATTATATATAGATAATAAGAATACTAATATCAAATATCTTACCTTTACATAAAATATTATGCAATTTACATATATTATTAGGATTAGTATTTTTTGAGCTATTAAATTAGTTAATTGAAAATTATATTACAACTTTTATTACTTTTACGCAATTTTCTTAAGTTTTTTTCATTTTTAATGTTTTACAACTTTTGTTGAAAAGATTGAAATAGTAAATGTTGTTATAATTACATGTATTTATTATAAATAGCATAGTTTATTACAAAAATAAATAAAAGTAATAACATCATTTATTATGTAATTACTTAAATTTCATAGAGATTACTTGAAATAAATGTCATTTAACTTAAAACATTTTATCATAATTATCGTTATTTATTATGATAATGCTATTGTGAGTAATTATTATAAATATCACTTGTGAATATCAGCGATGGAGAAAGTTAAAATCGTAAAATAGTATTTGTAATGTTATATTATAATCAATATTTAAATCTTTAATTTTGGTTCGTAATTCCTCTAATATTTTTAGTGAGACCCACATTTAACTTACAAAATATTATTCATTTTGACTTAAAACTAACGACTTTGTCCAACAAAGTAATCTCACGAACATTAAATTAAATCCTTACATATATATATATATATATATATATATTATAACAAATCTTTAAATTTACCAATATATAATAAGGATGTTACAGAAGAATCATCCCAAAAACGTAAGCTTATATGTAAAGGTCAAATTATTATATAGTTCCAATAACATGAAAGAGGTTATGATAGACATATACTCATTCATCTGTGAGGTCGTGACATGGTTAGAAAATATAACAATGAGTTAATGATATCTTATTTATCCGCTTTCAAATAAATTTTTTAGATTTTTAATCCACTCTTCACTCTTTAACTTTAATCTATTTAATTGACTTAAAAAACACTTAAATTTTCTTAAACTCGTAACCTTTAGGAACTATTTTGCAAGCATTATGTCTAAGCAATTAATGATGGTAATAGATAGTACAGATTTAAATATTCATATTTATTCAATTTGTTTTTTATGGATTTGAAGATTGCGGATTCGAAGCGAATGCAAATTCAAATAGTATAGTTACTATTTACAATGGATTCAAAGAGGATATAGATATGAATCCTCATATATATATCTATTATTTGAATTCATATTACTTGTATAGATAATGAATTCGGATATTCAAATTTGTGATCCAGATCTGCATTATTTCATAAATAATAGATTTAGATATCTGAATTCATTATTTTTTTATTGTAAAATAATAATATTTTGGCTCATAGAAAGAAGAGAATGTTAGCTTCCGAGATTAGCTTAATGGATTCGGATATTTAACAAATAATATTTTTTAATTCGAATTCAAACAGTTATGTATATATTTAATATAAATAATAAACGAATTATCTTACTACTGGCATCCTTGCCGGACAAAGACAAAGTTAAGTGGTTAAAACAGGTATTAAGATATGCTTAATTTAAGTGTTTTTCCCTTACTACAATGCAGAAAGAATTTCTTGTAATACCCTCCAACCTGAAATAAAATAATTAAGTTCACATTTTGTCTACAGAGAATATTTTGATTTCCATAGGAAGCTCAGTCAATTAGAACTTCGTAGAGGGAAGAAACTCCATTCTGACCGCAACCTTTCCTCCGTGGAATAACGAAATGGACGTACGGGAGATCCTATGAAGCTACAGGATGAAAAACTGTCGGTTTGTCATCTATGAGTTACCATGTTGTCATGTAATCAAAGGTTGTTGGTTTTACAGTATATGATCTTTAACTCTTTCCTAGAAAACAAAAATGCTCAAAGGAATTTACGGACAATTTCTTGTGAAAAGTATTTTTGAAACATATTTTGTTATGTATTTAACTTGTCTGATATCGTAATGCCAACTTTTTACTTGCAAACAAACAAATACTTTCTTTGTTTTTAGTTGGATCTTGTTTAAAAGCATTCTAGTTTGACAGTTTAGTATGTCAAGAACTATGTTCTTTCAATTCAGGTAAGTATCGAATATGAAGTATATATTTGATACAAATATCTTTAATTTTTATAAAAAAAAAGTATTTAATTTAAAAAAGTATTTATTAATTTGAAGAATCATATTTTTATATTCATGTTACTTAATTCTTTTAAAAAAATAAGTTTTTATTTATCTGAAAAATTATATATTTATACTCATATTCAAATCAAACATAAATAATTTTGAAAAATAAAAAATTTAAATTACGTAAATATTAAACGGCCATTATTCATGAGGTTTAGAGGCGATTACTTCTAGGTTCTAAATATAGCAGTAGAATTTATTTTGCCATCCTAATAATCCGGCAATTTGTTCACCTTACAACAACCAGTGGCCTTGACCAGGAGCGGATTTAAGGAGCAGGCATGGGGTTTGGTTCCAATTTGATCATCTAAAAATTTATAATTTATTTTTTCTCGATCTTTTAATATAAAAATTTTAACTTTATCCTTGGTCTGGACCCCAGCACGTATGAATCACATTGGCTAGCTTTGTGAACCATGAGGCACCAATATCCCAATAACTGAATCTGTTGAGGTTTGATTATCTGATGGTTAAATATCAGAAGTTCACAAGTTGCTGTAACTAGCAACCTGGCGAAACCCGAAAAGAAAAAAAGAAAAAAAAAAAAGGGTCAGGGGGAGGGGGAAGTCTTACTGTTGGAAAAACTAGCAAAAGACTGATATCTCTTAAAATGGCATCATATGTTTGACCTTTGATGCACAAAATACCAAACCGACTTTGAGAACCAAATTTAAAGTAAAATAAACATTTCATTTCTTCATATCTATATATCTATATATATATACACATATAAATATATTTGGGCTGGAAACTCCAAAGTTAAAAAAATTAAATGAATATTAAATAAAATTAATAAAACTATGCATTTGATTTAATAGTATGATTTTTAATATAAATTAAAACATTAAAAGTTTAAAATTATTAATTAAAAATAAATTTAAAAAATAAAAATATATAAAATCAATCAGTTCAATTCAATTTTTTACCATTTGATTAATATTTGATTTTAATATACTAGATAGATTATTGATTTTAGATTCAATCAATATGATCGACCAACTTTTATCTTATTCCAATCAATGGTTTCACACCTAATATTTGTACGGATATTACAAAAGTTTCTTGATTGCTCGTAGAGATGATCGACACACTTATGTTTGATTTAAAAAGAATAATTCTTACAAAATTAATAACGAAACATAGTAACTCCAAAATGACAATCACATTATATATACACACACACACAAACACACACACACATTGAATGAACTCTCAAAGGTCATAAAGCAGCCATAGAAAGAAACACCAGCCAAAGAAAGAGGAATATTAACAATCAAGGCAAACGCAGGAGATGGAAATGATGATGGTTAAGGATGAACGACATCAAGAGAGGCGCCGCTTTTGCACGGCAGAGTATGGTGCGGATGTTCAAGCAGTAAGGTGTGTCAAAAGAAGGCGAAGAGATCCAGCTTCAGTCGCACTTGGCAGATATGATGACAATCAAGGTCGTCATCAGCAACCAAATGATCAACCTAATGCTTCAGCTACCACTGTGAAAAGAAGTTCAAAGTTTCGTGGAGTCAGCAGGTGCAAAGAAATACCTTTCTAGTGACCTCACATTATTGTGAATACAGATGTAATTAGCGACCTTAACATCGTTTCCCAATGGTTAACCTTTTATCCATATGAAAATGAACAGGCATAAATGGACTGGCCGGTACGAAGCCCACTTGTGGGATAAGCTTTCTTGGAATGTTACACAAAAGAAGAAGGGGAAACAAGGTAAAAACTATTTGTTTCTTTGTTTCAATTTTCACTTACGGTTTCATTTTAATTTTTGAATTCAGTAATTCTTACATGTTTCATGATTTTATCTTCTTTCTTCCATTCATTCCTGCAATCGAAATCGACTATTGTGGATTGATCCTGCAGTTTATCTTGGTGAGTGCATACATCACTGCTATACCAAGTTTTAATTCACCTTTTTACATATATAAAACCTCCCCCATAGTTCTTTGTATATACTAAAGGGAAATGATGATGCTCTCTTTTCTAAAACTTCCAGGAGCTTATGATGATGAAGAAGATGCTGCAAGAACATATGATTTAGCTGCACTAAAGTATTGGGGGACATCGACTTCCACCAATTTTCCGGTATGTAGATTTAATAATCTTGACGAACATGATAGGCAACTTATAATTAGGATTTAAATCACGTAACACGATATTATAGTCATTATTGTACGGCTTTGGCTCTTTCTCCGCGATAGTATTTGTAATGCTAGCAAATGTGATTGCCATTTAAATCTGTATCTAGTATGTAAACAAACTGATATAACTCGCTCTCTGATTTCTTCAGATATCAGATTATGAAAAAGAGATTGAAATAATGCAAACCGTCACAAAAGAGGAGTATTTGGCCTCATTAAGAAGGTAAAGCTTTTATTTATTAAATCACAAACTGATATAATTTATCTAAAGGCTATTCTTAATTACTAAATAACACCAAATTGGAATTTCTTTGTTACAGAAAAAGTAATGGGTTTTCAAGGGGTGTATCCAAGTACAGAGGAGTTGCAGGGTACTTTTCTTGATATTTGGTGATAGTTATCCTCAGGAATTTAAACAGTTGTGGATCATATTATCGGTATCTTACGGTTTAGACTCTTTCGGCCATCTATACCACTACGATGGATCGCAATAATTTATGATTTGCAACTGTAATAAATATGACGCTACTTAAAACAAATCTATAATCGCAATTTAAATTCTCAAGGTTTTTTCTAGTGCAAAAGCGCTAAATATTTTATTGGATAAAACATGCAGGCACCATCAGAACGGAAGATGGGAAGCAAGAATAGGGAAAGTCTTTGGAAACAAATATCTCTACCTTGGCACTTATAGTAAGTTTCTATACCTTCTTTTGTTTCAGCCATGGCTAAAATGGTGTTACTCGAACTCAGGAAATGAGTTTCAAATACAAGTATATTTAATATGGATATGTTCAATATGGATATGAGTTTCAAATATATATATATATATATATATATATAAAGAGAGAAAGAGAATCATACCTATATCTGAATATGACTCGAACATAGTTATCAAATATGAATACTTCAAAAAAAATAAAGAGTCGAAGTAGCATTTAATTAAAAGAATTCTAAGTGCTTTGCCTAAACAAAAAGTTGGTACTCATTTGCAGGCACCCAAGAGGAGGGTGCTCGCGCTTACGACATTGCTGCAATTGAATACAGAGGGATAAATGCTGTGACCAACTTTGATTTAAGTACTTACATCAGATGGTCAAAGCCAGGGACCGGTAATCTAGTTGCTGCTAATGAATTACTGGCAATGGCGGCAGATCAACCTGAATCACTACAATTAACAAGCAGTTACAGTCCAATTGATGAATCGAAGCCCTTATTGTGCCACTCTTTCCATACAGATTACTTCAACTCTCGACGAAAGCAACAAGTATTTGAAAGCAGAAGCCCTGTATGTGTAAACTCATACAACAAGAAGTCTTCATCATCATCACCAACTGCACTGGGGTTGCTCCTCCGATCTTCAATTTTTCGAGAACTGGTTGAAAAGAATGCCAACATGTCTGAAGATGAAAGCATTAATGATGAACCAAAGAAACAAGAAGCAGGAAGAGATGATGATGGTGATGAGTTTGGTGGGGTATTTTATGATGTAACTGATGACTTCCCATTGATTTGCTTGTCTGGTGAAGATAGCAGCATAGAATTACAAGCTAAAAGAGAGCTCCCTTTCATTTTATGATAAATATATCTATATACACACACACACACACACACAAAGAAAAAACAAAACACCATGAATGTATATAAAGAATTTGTACGGTTTAGAAACACAGGAAAATAGATGCTTCTACCATTGTGGATGTCCTTATAAAATCTGCAATGTTTGTGAATTGTATTTGGCTAAAATTATGGAGTTACTTGTAAAATTAACAATGTTCTTGTAAACCAGTGAGTTCGACCTATCAATTTTGATTTGAATTCGAAAAATTTGATCAATTCATCTGAACATAAATTTGATTTAACTTGATTTGATAAGAAAAAGTCAACAATCAAAAACCGACCAACCCAAACTTGAAATGATCTGAACCTGAAGTGGTCTAAACTTGAACTAATACGAACTGAAAATAACCCAAACCCGAATTGACCTAAATAATTAACAAAAAATGATCAAATTCGATAAATTTGAATGTTAAACCTAATTGATCCGAAATTGATTAACTCAAGTGTTAACCCCGACTGACTTGAAAATGATTTGAATTCAGAATAACCCAAACTAGATTAACGCGACTGTTAAATATGATTAATCTAAACCTAAATTACTTGAAACTAAAATGGTCTAAACAAAAAAAAATTTAAAACCCGAAATGACCTAACCAGAATTAGCCCTACTCAAAACCAACTAACCCATTCAATTGACAAATCTGGGTATGATTTTAAGATACGGGCTCAAAAATGAGTGTAGATCAAGTCGAAATAAAGCGAACCTTTTCTTAAAAAAAAAAAGAAGATTTATATTTGATATATGAACAATATATAAATACATATATGATCAATTTATATAATGTTATCTTATTAAAATAAAATTCTTGTATATTTATTTTTTGAAAAAAATTAATAAAGTGTCTAATTTACTAATAACATATTAATATATCAAATATAAACTCATAAAAACGTAATTACATTTTGTTTGAAGGGAAGGAGATATACATAGTGTTAGGTTTGTATGCATATCTATAATTATCTCACTAATTTGTATTTTTTTTTTTAAGAAAAGAGAAAAATAATTTTTTAAAAATCTGTTATGAATGTCCAATTTCTTAAGATATATAAATTATTGATGAAAGTGAATTTGTTTAAAAAATATTTTAGGTATTCAATTAAAAAATACGATAACTAAATGATAAAATAAATTAAATGATATTATAATTCATGAATTACTGTATTACAGTTTCAAGTTTATATTTTTATATTTTTTATAACTATTAATATTAATATAAATCATGTATATCAACATAATTTAAACGAAAGGATAATTTTTTTCCATAAGTTAAATATTTCTTTGCACATATTACAAATATAAACTGTATTTAAATATCAAAATGTTGGTGGTAATTAACTATATTATGATATGTAATTTTATATTTTTACAAGTTATTGATGTATAAAAATTAATCTCACTTTTTCAAAATGCATATTAAATATTTATCTCAATAAATTTTCTTATAGTTTTTGTTACACATTAAGGTAAATATTTTATTCAATCACTTTATCATATTTTATTTTTTATGTCAATTAAAAATTACTAGAATTAATCACACCCATAAAAGTCGATAAAAAATATTTTTAAATTTATTTTTATTTAAAAATAAAAGTTTATTTTTTAATGGAGTTGTTATTTTTTAAATTAAATGATATACTAAAAATAAGAGTTTAAGTAGTTATTTTTTAATATTAAAAAACTTAAATATCCTTAATTTTTATATATTTTATAGATAATTTTAATTTTATTTATATGTAATTTTTTTAACTGAGTTGATGACACCAAACTCAATCAGAGATTTTATATATATTAGAATTTATCATACCCACAAAAGTGCTGAAAAATATTTTTTAAATTTATTTTAGTTTAAAACATAATAGGTTAAAAAAATAAAACGATTATTTTTTTTAACTCACTAGTTATTTTTTAAATTAAAAGATAAATTAGAAAAAGAGTAATTTTTAAGTAGTTATTCTTTAAGATTAATAGATTTAAACACCCTTAATTTCTAAATATAATAAAGATAATTTTAATTTGGTTTTTATGTAATTTCACAATTGAGTTGATGTTAGTTGGCTCGTAACACAAAATTCAATCAGAGATTTTATATATTTTACAAATATTAGAATCTATCACACCTATTTGTAGATGAAAAGTAATTTTATTAATAAAAATTATTATATTTAAATATATATATATATATATATATCAAAATAAAAAATAGTTTTTCTATGAATAGTTTAATTTTAGTAGGCAGTTTTTTTTAATTGAGAAACTTAAATGCCTTAATTTTATTTTAGTATTAATAAATTATTTTTTTTGTTAATTTCTAATTGAATCAAGTGACATCAAACTCAGTCAAAAGTTTTATATATAACTAAAATTGTTTACACTTGCTTTGTAAGTGTTTAAAAAATATGTAGGGTTATAGATATTTTTATTATAAAAGTCAGTGGTTTTTAAATTTTAAAATTTATAAAAGATTTTAAAATATCAAAATACCTATGATGTTATATTTATTTGTTTTTTATTACTTTAAATTATATTTTGAAGTATTTTAATAAAAGAAGTAACTGAGTTGACTCGTGACATAAAACTCAATCATTTTTTTATATAAGAAAATTTTAATACATTCACTTTGTGAGTGTTTTTTAAAAAAATAAATATGTAATTTTTATTATATATACGTATGGCTAGCTTTTTTAGAATAGATAATTTCTTAAAGAATACAAAGTTTTTCCGATCACTCGGTTCAATCTGTGCCCTCAGACGCCATATGCATCATGATGTCCAACAGTTGAGTGAAGATAAGCATCCCCTTGCTTAACCTTACTGCCTGTGCTAGTTTTTCTTTCTACAACTAAACTCTTAGGCTTATTGGTAGAGGGGAAAGGCTGCATTTATACGTTTTGCGACTGACTCATTGCTTTGAGAAATATCTTAAGAGAAATAAATCTCATATTGAGTTGAGTAAACAAAAATGCCCAGTTCACGCTGGCTCTAAAGTCGAGAAAGAGTTCTTCACGGAAGTCGGACCGGAACAACAAGGCGAAGGAGGTAATAGGTTTTTAAAAATACACGTGTAAAAAGTTAAAGATCAAAATATTCATAAAATTATTTTATTGTTTTAATTTTATTATGTTTTTTAAGTAATTTTATTTATTGAGTTTTGTAACACTAATTCAAATATAGATAATATAAATATAGATTTAATTTATATTAAAATGATTTTAAAAAATTATTTTCTAGGCACTCAATAAAAATATACCATATCATATATTTTTAAATAGTTTTAATTTATATCATATACTCCATTTCATTAAATCAATTTTTCTTAACATTTTTCTTAATAATTTCAAATCTTTTTGTTAATTAATTAAATAAAATATGAAGCAATTTTTTTATTAAAAATTACTTTCGTTTCTTTTTATGGTTTAGGATTAAGGTTTAGCATTAACATTTAGGGTTTAAGATTAAGATTCGAATTTAGAGTTTATCATTTTGAGTTTAGATTTTTAGTTTAAAATTTAAGATTTAAGATTTAGTATTTACAATTTATAATTTTGGATTTTAAATTTAAGCTTAGCATTCTAACAAAATATTAATTAATATTGAAAAAAATTAAAAAGAGTTAATTTATTATTTATGAATGTATAATATTATTTATAGTACTTTAAAAAATATAAAATATTATATTTTTGTAGATAGCCTAAAAAATAATTTTTTAATATCGGTCTAATATAAATTAAACCTTTAAAGATTACAACATTTAACGGTTTAAAAAAAAAAACCGAGTCGCTTGACTGAGAACGTGCAATAAAACCCCTTTTTTTTCCTCGCTAAAATTTGATTCAGAAGATCAGAAGGGGAAGAAAATGGCGGAGCCACCGGCTTCACCGCCGGCATTGAAAACAACGGCGGCGGCTGCGACAACAAAGATCACCGATTTGGATGGAGACTCATTGGTTCATTGCGCCACCTACCTTAGCCGTCAAGACCTCTCAAACCTCGCCATGACCTCCAAATTTCTCAAAAACGTCGCTTACTCGGACTCTATCTGGCTTCACCACTTCAGGTTTCCTTTCTTGTAAATGATTACACAATTCGCTTTCAGGAAAGAAAAAGAGTTATTTCTTTTAGAATTCTAATTTTTTTAAAAAAGAATTTTTATTTCGAGGTAATTTTTTGCAGGCTCGAATTTCATTTGCTGTATTTCTTAGTAAAATTGGATTGAAAGATAGCCTGAATTTAATAAAGAAAGTTACTGGAAAATGTAATTAAACAAAATCTATAACAGATGAATATATTCATTTTTTTCCTTTTTTAAGGTGGATTTTTATAATTTTTTGCTGGCTCGAATTTCATTTGCTTTATTTCTTAATAAAATTGGATTGAAAATTGACTGAATTTAATATAGTTACTGGAAACTGTAATAAAAAAAAATCAAGAAATGATGAATATATTCATATTTTCCCCTTTTTTAGGTGGATTTTTATAATTTATGTATTTATTTATTTGTATTTGATTGAATCAGGGAGCGTTGGCCACTAGAAATGCTATCCAGCTCTTCATCAGGAGTGAGGAAGGCCTATTTGGATTGGCATACGGCGTTGCATCAGCTTAAGTTTGCGGATCCTTTTGTTCTAGACTTATATACCGAAGCAAGGCATTTCGACCATTTACTTCTCGATAAGAATGATATAATCTTTTCTCAAGTATGACCCTGTAATTTTCTTTATCCTGTTTTTAAATCTATCATGCTTTGCTTTTGATCGCCATTGGAAAGCTTACTTAGGTTTGTTTACTAAGGGTTCTATGATAAGCATGATGAAAATCAACAGCTTTTTGAGTGGAGATTCGCTTGTTAGAATGGCTGATCATAGTGCAAGAATTTCATGCATGAGGTGAGACAATCTGATGGATATCCTTGTATAATAATTGACATTTTCTGTTGTTCAATCACCAGCATATTTCATCAACTTGCATTTACAGCGTCAAGCATGATCAATTATAATTTATTGACGTACTTGTGAGAGTTTGATTTGCAAGTTCATACGTACTTACGTAAAGCAGAAGTGTTTCATGGACATTTGGCGTAAAAAGGGGGTATGTCTTTATGCGATAGCTAGAGTTGTTTTTAATAAATGATATGATTTTTCTGCAGATTGTTTCCTCTTAATGAAACTTCTTTAGTTCGAAATGAGATGCAAAGAGAGGAAAATCTTTTGGTAACCTCAAGTTATGATCACTCAATTCGCACATGGTGGAAGGTATCATGTCAAGCATTGTAGTGCTTCTGCCATTTGAACAGAATTGTCTTTTAACCTTGCTTTTGCTGCTTGCATTGCATTTAGTAGGAGAGCATACATTCTGTAAGCAATTGCTGTTGGTTGTTCATTATTATCATTTTTGCATTTCAAGTATGAATAGAATGCTAAGCCTGTCTTTCTCTTAGCCTTTGTTGTTGAAATATCCTGCTTGCATCCTTTGTTTATAGGGCGCTTGCCAACGGTGCTTTAGAGGTCATAATGGTGCAGTTACTACCTTGTCAGATAAACTGTTAGGTGATGGTGGTGTCAGAGTTTTGGCAAGTGGTGGGGAAGATGGTACTGTTCGCCTCTGGTCGCTCCACTCTAGCAGAAAACGTGGGCAGCAAGCTTTAAAGGCTACACTTTATGGGCATCAGAAGCCTGTTACATTGATGTCAGTTGCCGGGTATGAATCTTTTTGTTCAATAAAACTCCATTTTTTCACCATTGTTCAAACTTAATACAAACATTATGAAACATTGAGTTTTATATTCTTTACATTTGATTATATTTTCATTAGTTATAATTAATAGCTGATTTGTCCATCATTTTCCAGGCACAAACCTTCCCTTTTGGTGACCATGTCAAAGGATTCTAAGGTATCGTGTTCACCTTTCATGTTGAACATTTGCTTCTTAACATCACCTGATTTTACTTTTCATATTTATACTGGGAGATTTATCAGCAGTTTTAGCAGTATTTCACCATTCTGGGTTTATAGGTGAGAGTTTGGGATACGACTACATCATCAGCTATTCGTTCTTCATGTTGTGTGGGAATGACTTCTGTGCTTGGTGCACCTGTGGACATGAAATGCCATGACGCCTTGATATATGTCGCTGCTGGTTCTTCTATTGTCGTAGTTGATTTGAGGACAATGCAAAAGGTTAACACTATAGCAATACATCAACCAAAATTATGCTCCTTTGCAGTTTTGCCCTCAAAATCTTTAGTCTGCACTGGTGGTTTTGGCAAGTAAGACCTCTTCTAAAGACGAATCCTTTGGCTTCAATTATCCAATCATCATCGTATAATTGTCTAGTAATAAATGAAAGTGTGATTGGAACAGTCTGTAGTTAAAGGGCTGTTCTTCATTTTACAATATTAACTGTGATAATTAAATGCTGTTTAAACAATGAAATTCAAATTAATTCATTTTCTGAGGATATATGCATTTGGATACCATCTTCCCTTATTGGCTATTGCAAAGAATTGCTATTATCTACACTTAAGATTTTATTCGTCGTGAGTAGGTGTTTTTCTGGTGGAAAGGTTTGTATATGGTTTTGACATGTTTTGCTAGGAATTTAAGACTGCTTAATAATCTCAGTGTTTGAAACTAAAATGGGAAAGCTTGATCTTAATGCACAGAGCACTGCTTTGGGATATCAGGAGAAACCAGAAGACATCGAAACCGGAACCAGTTACTGAGTTGGATGGTCATATGGGTTCGGTGACACTACTACATATGGATCCATATAAAATAGTTACTGGCGGTTTGGGGGATAACTTTGTTAATGCTTGGGAGACTTGCACCGGTACGAAAACGAATTCTCTGCTTTGTAATAATCCTGAGCTTGGAAGTTCCCATATCGGGTGTTCAGCCATGGCCATAAATGTATGTAAAATTGTTACTGCCAGTTATGGTGAAACTCAAGGACTTGTCCGTTTCTGGGATTTCTCCAATGCAACTCGTCCGATTTTGGAAGACGATGATGATGACGATGTTTCAAAATTCTGGGGTACACAATCATATAGTGATTCCGACATATCCGATGAATGATTGGTTAGCATCTCTAGTCTCTGAACATGATCTTTTTGTATATAAATTTAGCCGCTATCAATTCCTTTGGTTTGTTCTGTTGTTTCCCCAATGTAGATTGTTTCAACTAGAAGATTGTAAGTCTGCAACATTAAGGTATTGTTGCATGTTTATATAGTTACATTAAATTATTAAGACAATAAATGAGGTTTAGATAAATTTTTCGTACTTCGCTTGGTTAAATTTTCGGAAAATGTATTTTGGATTTCAAAAGGGTAATATATTGTCTTAAAAAAATTTAATTTTTTTTAATCCAAGACTATTTTTCATGAACCAATTCATTGTTAATTACACAAACATCGAAAATATTAAAAAAAAAAAACATTGTCTTAGACGAGGGCCGTTGCAAACTCTTTGTGGGCTTTTTTTTGGGTTCCAATAGTGAAAGTTGTTGACTTCACTTCCTCCTCGTTACAAACTAAATTTAGTCTGTCGGAGTAGGAAATCAACAGATCGAAACCCCCAAAACCATTTTTTTTTTAATTATGGCCACCACCGTCGTCTTCCTGATCTTCCTACTCAGCACCGCCGCAAGCCACATCATCTCCGCCCCAATCCCAGGCTTAGACTCCTTTCTAAGCCATCAATCTCAGCTAGACCCCAAATCTACAGACGACCCTTTTCCATCCCTCCCTTCCTCCCTTAAAAGATCCCTTGCCGCCACCTCCCCTGGTTCTCTTCACATCCATTCGCTTATCTCCGACCTTCTTTCCCTCTCCCTTCCGATCCCTCTCCATATCCGCCTTGTCGGCCCAAGCTTCTCTTCCACATCCTCTTCCCTTCTGACTTCGTTCCTTCAATCCGCCGTTACTTCCTCCAACTTCCACCTCATCTCTTCGTCTGTTTCCTCCCACTCTCTTTCCATTCGCCACTCAATCCACCTAGACGTCTCTCTTTCTTCTTCCTCCCTCTCCTCCTCCCTCTCCGCCGCCGTCTCTTCCGCCCTTTCCTCCACCCCTTCCTCCCTCCGGTCCCCACTCCTTTCCATCCCGTATTCCACCATCGACCCCATCATTTCCCGCCATTTTGACTCCGAGAAAACCAATGACTCCGTTTACATTTACATTCTCCATCTCGGCCACACCTCGAAGCAACCTTACGCTTACTCTTACACTCATTCTGACTCCTCCGCAGGCTACACCAATTGCTTGGGGAACCTTTGGACTGGCAAAAAAAGGTATCTTTGGATTGATCTCGGAGCTGGACCGGTTGACTATGGACCGGCTTTATCTGGTGATGGGGTACTTCCGAGAGGCGAGTTTCACCCTTTGGCAGCCGTACATGGAAGACCCAAATCCGAAAAAGCCTTGCTTTCAGAGTTGGCTTCATTGATACGCAGTGCTTATCAGGTACTTGTTGTTCCTCCTTTGAGAATTCCTGTTTATTTTGAAGCTACTTTAACTGTTCAGCTTATTCATATTCACGCATCTGAAAGTAAGGATTTAAGTGGTTTGGATTGGAATGAGATTGAAAAAACATTTCTTAATGAGGCAAATGATGGTGAGTTGTTGTTTGGCAATCAGAATTTAGAGTTTAAGAGGTATAGTGTTAGGTACGAAGAGTGTTCGATTTGTTCTTTTGCGATTTCAAGGTCGACCAATTCGTATACTTCGAGGTTTCTGTTTGATAATTATACTTTGATTGTGAATGAGTATTTGGATTCAAAGCGTTTGCATCAGATATTAACTGATTCGGCTGAGGAGTTTAGGAGGGTTGCAAGTGTGCCGGAGGAGGAATTTGGTAGTAGGGTACTTCCTGTTTATGTGTTTGACTTGGATTTTAATATCATTTTGTTGCTCGATCGGTATCATCAGTCTGTTGCATTTAAAGATATGGTTATCGCTGTTAGGACAAAGACTGCTCAGACTGTGAGTGATTACAGTTGTAATGGTCGTCATGTTTTTACGCGTACGAGGGAGCTGGTGAGGCCACTTGTGGGTTCAATTTTACAAAGCATGTGGGGGGTGTCGCCAACTCATTTATTGTGGAGCCCTACGCATAATAATACTCTGGTGGATTACACATGGAGTGTTGGCCAGACACCTTTTGGACCGTTTTCAGAGATTACTTCATTGTCTTTTGTGCAGAAGGATGCTGCTCGGAGAAATTTTCTCTTGACTTCGTTGAATTACAGTATAACAAGTGCTATTGATGTTCTTGAATCTGTAGATGCACATGGTGGGGATAGAAATCTCCTTAAAAAGAACCAGCATGTTGAGTTCATACAGAGGTGGCACTTGTTCAGGTACAAGCTGGACAAAGCAGTTTCTTCTTTGTCGCATTTTGACTTTGAGATGGCATTCTACTACTTAAGGTCCTCAGATCATGATCTTTATGCAATTCACAATCTTGTGTACACTGCATCGCAAGAAATTGAAGCATCACTTATTTGTTTCAAGGATCCACCATTTCCATGGGCTTCAGTATCATTTTCTGCAGCTGGTTTCCTTACTCTCTCTTATGTTTATGCAAAAAGAGACAAACTTTTCAGAAACAAGAGGAAGCAGTTTTGAAAGCTTTAATGAAACAAAGTCTATATCATTTGAACATAGTAGTACACATGTATTCTCTGAGAGAGGTAAGTCTCGAGATAAAAAATTAGTTTTACTCAAGAATTACTGAAATTTTAGGAGAATTCTGCTTCATTACTCAAATTTTCTTAACCGCTTAATTTGTCAACTTATGTTGTATTTCCATTGCATGTTGGATGAATGTCAATTTTATGCTCTTGAAGGATTTTTTGGTTTCTGTGATACCCCTCATTCTCTTCTTATCTGCCTGTTTCGATGTCTTTTTTTTTTGGAACGAAGGTTTACATCCATTGAGTAATCAAGCATGCGATTGTGAAGTTGTTCATTTGGATTTGGATGGTTAGAAAATATTAGGTTCTGCCTGCAATTTCCTTCAAAATTCCCATTGAAAAGCTATGCACTTTTATAACCAGATAATGGCAATCTATGTTATCATCTTTCCGGACGAGAAGTTTATAACTTACTGCTAGTATGAAGGCATATGGTGTAGGACATACCTATGAATCCTATAGCTAAAATGGGATTCAAATCTTGGCATGGAATATGTACAGGGTGTCTATTCTGCTGTTATCTTAGTTCAAGGCACATTTGCACTTGGCGGATAAGTTAGCCATTTTCTGGATTTTGAGATAAGCTTGTTACCATTTGCTTTTACTTACTGTCGGTGTTTATAGTTTAAAAAAAATGTCATTCAGCGATTATTTAGACCAGGGTAGTAGAGACACAATATTTCAGTTTGTTGTTTGTCACGTAGACCCCAAAATCTTACCTTTCACTCATCATCTGTCTATCCATTTATGTGTTCATTCACCCTTTTGTGCATGATCTATGTCTGAGTGTCAATGATATGATTAACCTATGTTGCTTAGATTTGGGTGTGAATGATAAAAATGGGATTTGGGTTCATTTAATTTTAAACTTAGTTTTTCCTTGCACATGACTGCTTATACCTGGTATGCATAGCCCCCCTTGAAGAGTTAGACATGTGTCTAATATTTCTATTTTTTGAAAATTGAGAGGTCGGAAGAGCAACACAGAACTCACCAGCGTCCACCATGAATCCAAAGTAGCCTTAGTCTAGATATAATTTGTATTGCCTTTTTATTGTTTGTAAAAAATATGCAGCCAGAGCAATTGCTTCCACCTTTTGGGATTTTTTTTGGATCTAGCTTTTTGAACTGCTACTGTATCTTGCATATTGACAAAGTCATGGATTTAAGCAAGTGCCAGATTCATTACTCGCGTTTTCTTTTCTTTCTTGTTTGATGGATAACCTGCAATTTATCATGATCGTGACTTCGTCCACAGAACTCTTATGCCAAAACCTTTGCCTTTTCCACACAAAGAAAGACAAAAAAAAAAAAATGAAATGAAGATCGAATCAGTTGAGACTTTAATTTTTAGTTTAATCAGTGGAATCGGTTGGTTTAACTATAGCAAAAGGAAAAATGAAGTGGTCCAATGTCCAGATGATGTGACCCAACAAATATTAAACCTGTCGAGCTTTAAACCAAAAAAAAAAAAAAAAACAGTGGCTTGAATGAAACTCTTTTCTTGTGCAGAGTATGCGGGCTAGGCCCATGGCTTTGGTCTTTTTTTTTTTTTCGCTTTTTATCCCAAACTCTCTATTACCTTTTATGATTGCGGGAAAAATCATTGTTAACAAAGAATAGAATATAAAAGCGTTTTTCTAATCACTAGTGAAATCTTACACAAAAAATGAGACTTCAAAGCTTTGTTGATTTTTGTCCTTCACAGAACAGCATTTGCTATTTTGTTTTTTGAAGTTCATACTGGGATCATCTTTAAGATAGCAGCTGTCATCATGCTTAAGAATCCGATCACGAAGTTTAGATGTTGATTGTGATTTTTTTTTTAATTTTTGGGGTGAAATATTTGGTTTTATTGGATTTTTATTGATTTTCTTCGATTTTTGGGTTTCGATTTCTTATCGGTTTTTGCGGAGTCAAAAATTTTTTGGTTATATCTCTATTATTGAATCGTCAAGATCTGCCAATTCTCAGTTGAATTGGCAATTGATCAATTTTTTCCCGTTTATATCTCTTTTTTTTGTCACTGATTAGGTCACAGTGTCCAAGTCTGAGAAAATATATGCATATATATATTTTTTTAATTCAAGGTTCAAGTGACGTGATCTTAGAGTCGGTCTATGCCCAAGACTGCTAATGGAAGCATCAGAGTCTTGGTCCATAACAGTATAACACAATCATCAGCCTAAAACCTTAAAGAGTTCCTTTAAATTTGAAATACAAGCATCCCCCTAAACTTAATAGCAACAATATTAAATATATTAGAAGTACTATTAATAATTTAGTACATACCACTTTTAATTACTTTGTTAATATGTTTAAAAAACTATATATATTGAAACAAAGCTAGATAATATTAAAAAAAATGATCAAGATAATCTATAGACCTATAGAGTTTTAAGAAAAACTCCTGCATTATATTATGTTAGTAATATAACAATAAAAGCTTTAGATTATAACAACTCAACTAAAGACAAAAAAGAATATGAAGATTTGAACATCTTAAAAAGTAGATATAGAACATGAGAAAGGTAGGTATCAACTTACAAAACACCTAATGGAAAAGAGAGAACTATTTGAAATAATACGAGAACTTTATAACGAACATGAAAGCTTATTTGCTAGATATAATTATCGTTACTTTTAAACCAAAACGGTGAAGAAAATTTCATTGTAGAAACTATCCAGGAAAGTCGTGAAAGCAGCATTTATCATGATTTAGAAAACTATGATCAAGAGATCCAAACACAAGAAGAATTAAAAGAAAATGAAAAGAAATTAGGAAATAAGAAAAGTTAGATCAACCAAATCCATTAGACATTGACCTAGAAGCTCCACTTTATACTCAATAAGAATATGATGAGTTCAAAATGATGAAAGAAGAAGACCCTTCTTCCCCTACCGTGAAACAAAAATCTCAACCAACTAAAAGAGATAATCTTAATTAAATCAATGTAGCAATAGGAGGAACATATCTCGATCTTTCTAATATAGAATTCTCAAGGTATAATCAAGCTATAGATGTTTGAGCATAATCAGTGTCCATATTTGTAACAAACAATAATAAGTCCAAAAACATCTTGGACTAAAGAACATTTTCTTAATTATCTATATGGAATATTCCAAGGAGATGTTTTACAATGGTTAAGAAAATGACAAGGATCTGTTAGTAGACAAGCCAAAAGAAGTTAAAATATAATCTAATCTCCAATCTTTAGAAGGCACTCTAAAGGATATTGCAAAAAATAATAATAATAAAAGAATAATTTTGTGGATATTTACTAGAAACATCTAAAAAGGCAGATGCAAAATATTATCTCAAAAAATTAAACTTACATGATATTAGAGAATTAGAAGAATTCTCTAAAAAGTACTTCAGCAACAATATCAACTTCTAGATAATGTACCTTCTGGACTTTGGTGAAACCAGTACTTACATAAGCTACCTCCATCATTGGATGAATTTTGTAATATCCAATATGGTTATCATTTAGAAAAAAATAAATAAATAAAGTGCAGAGGCTTTAAGAAATAAGATATTATATGCTACTAAACAAGTATTAGAACATTGCTTGAAAGCTAAAGTAGCAAAACAAATAAAAAACCAAATAGTATAAAAAATATTAGACAATGAAGTAGAATTTGGATGTAAACCGTACTACCAAAATTCCAAAAAATAAAAAAATGAAAAAAATAAAATTAAGTGGATAAAATAGCAAAAGAAAATTACAATCTAAAAAAAATGTTAAAGAGAAAAATAACAAGACAAAAATCAGAATTTAATTGTTATACGTATAATAAAAAAGGTTATAAATTTTTTATTTGATTAATTTAATTGATTGAACCAATTGATTCAACTATAAAATAATTAAAAAATAATAGATTACGTATAATAAAAAATTATATAAAAAATAAATAAAGAAAAATAGAAGAAGATCGTATTCAATTATGACTCTCTTATAACAGTATGCGCGCTCGCATACTATGTAAAGCACTATAAGGTCTAAAGCTACCCACTTCTCTGACCTTCTTTCTCTTTTCAAGAAAACCAAGAGAAAAAACTACCTCCTCTTCTGTCTTCCTTCAATGACAAGGAAAGAAAACCAAAGTTCTTGTCTTTTCTTCTTCCTTCAATGACCGAAAAGGAAAATCAAAGTTCCTTCTTTTGTCTTTCCTTCTTCGTTCAATGACCTGAAATACCAAAGTTCTTCTTTTGTCTTAACCTTACGAACTGTCCTTTATTGTCTATGATCATCGTCTTCTTTCTTCTTCTTATTGTTTTAAGCCAAACTTAAGTGCTTAACCCAAAACTTTTTCACTGTTTTGGAAGAGAAGACCAAGCTAAGTAAGTTGGAAGCTAAATGCACAACTTCATTCAGGCTTCAATAAATTTCTCGTTTTCTATTTTTTTTTGGTTTCAAAACACGAACTCGAAGTAGGAGCATTGAAATTTTCAAATTCCCCTATTTTCGATTCCGGATTCTCAGTATTTTTTGGTTCAACATTTTTATAATTATACCTATTTTGTTGAATCACCATACCTATTAGTCTGATAATTTTTTTATCACTGATATACATCAAATATTAGGTCACAATGTCCAAGTTCGAGATAATATATATAAATATATATAAAGGATATAAGTGTAATAGTCCTAGGGTCAGCCAGTGCCCGAGACTGCCTACGGAAATTCCAGAGTCTTGGTCCATGACACAAGCATCCATTCCTTCAAAATTTCCAGCATTATGAGCCAAAGAGAGCTCGAGAATAACCCCCTGGAAATTGGAGTCTTAGTAATTTGATTAAGTACTGCTATGCAAGTAGTTTAGACATCCCATGCCTTGCTAAAAAACTTATTGCTCAGTTTGGGGTTTCTTACGTCTTCTTAAATCTTTAATTCTATCTTAGAAGATGATAGTAAATGAATCGGGCTTGAACATATAGATTCTTTGTTCTTGTTTATTTGTTTATTTTTCCAGCCGTTTTCGTTGGATTCGTGTTTGGAGCAAGCAATGTTACTATGTAAATGTAAGCAAGACCGACCAATAAGATCTATGAGCTTTCTTGGAAATTTGTTGAGCATATGATTACTAGGCCTCATTTACAATTATTATAAGAGGAAAAGGAAAAACCCCAGGACTGTAAAATCACCTGGAAGGAAATTTGAAGTCGAAAGGGATGAGCAAGTCCTTTTTTCATTTGCTAAAGAACAAATAACAGCTTAAGAATAAAGTAAGAAGCTTTAAACTATTTTTAAGTGATTGCATAAAATATTTTTGATTAGTTTGAATTGAAAAACCTGTAATTTTTATAATTCAGTGAATTATGATCATTTTTTTATCAGCCCGAAAAGCAAGGATGTGAGATCCCACTTAGTCAAGCTTTAGCCAACAACCTTCAAATAGTCAAAGCCAAGAATAATAATAATAATAATAATAATAGGGTGAAACAATGCCAAATTCAGAGATATGTTAATGCAATATTAATTCTTTTTAAGTTTTTTGGTCAATTAATTGAAGAAAAGGTATATCCATTCACTTTTTTTCAGGAATTGGATGTGGTCCATAAGAATTGTAACAAATGAGTGGGGAAAAAGTAGTCCATGAAATGTTCATAATTAGGGAAAAGTTTACTTCAGATTTGTTTTGAGACAATTCATTAGCATTAGTATTTGTTCTTTACGTTGCCATGTTTGGTTCAATATGGGTTAGCCATGCATGTTTATGAGCTCTTGTCAATATATATATATATATATATATATATATATATATACACACCCCTTTTTTAAAGTTTTTATTTTATTCATAATCTTTCAACTTTTATATAATTAATTAATATGAGAAGAACATTATACATTTAAATCTTATTAAATTTATAATTTTTAAAAATTTATCATATAAAAAATTTATTTTTTATTCATTCAAAACCCATAATTGCTCAATTCTCGTGCCAAAAATATGTCATATCTCATACTTATTCTAAGAAAACGATAACAAAGAAATGCAATAAATAAATACGGGAAAAGCATATTTATAATGGTTTACTCTTGATGTCAAAACTACGGTCACTCAGGGTCATTATATTTTTTCACTATTTTTGAATTTTTAAGAGATTACAAAACAAATCACTAAAACACCTTTTGCTACATCCCTTTTTAAACCAACAATCCTTCGTATATCTATATTATATATAACAGGATGATTACGTTTTAGTATCACTTTTAATTTATTAAATTTATATTTTATAAACTTACTAGCAACATATATATTAATTTTTAAATTAAAAAATTAAAATTACCTATTTCTTACAAACTATCCAAAATAAAAATACATATAAACCTATTTAATTAC
>JBBYHM010000027.1:1657358-1668934 GCA_038381775.1 Adansonia rubrostipa
ATATCCTGTGTTGCTGACACCTAATGAGAAGCAAATGGCAAGGGAAGTTTGCATTGCATTTAGGCAAGCGGTATGTCGAGTGAATCTCCTTTGCATTGATTGGCTTAATGTTTGACCATTATGGATTTATGGCCATTTATTTTCTGCTGATAGCCACTGGAAACTATTTGTTTTTGTTTTTGTTTTCCTTGTCACTATGGCATTTTGTCTTCTCATTCTAAAATGATCCTTTGAAACATGAATTTTGCTAGAATTATATGCCCATGGTAATTTCTTTTGCATTGAGAGCGTGTCTTTTGGGAAAGGTTTGATCATAAGCTCATATTAGCTTCTTGAGATTTATTTCCACTTAATGCTTTGTCATATATTTTACCATCAAATTTTAGCTCTTAGATTTTCCTTTTTAGGAGTTTGTTTCCTGTTAGGTCTTATGTGAAGGCAATAAAAGATTTGTTTACGTGTTGAAGTTAATATCTATTGGGTTTATGAAGAATGGTTTCATGCTGTTGTTCCATGTATATTTTTTTTGGAGGTTGTCTAGATGATGTTGCAGCAAGAATTGTACTTTTCACTATCTCTTCTTATTAATAAAGCATGGAAAGATAGGGTTTGTTAAGAATTATTTGCTTCCCTTGTGTTGACAGAATATGTCTATTTGATAACCGGTTTGGTTTCTTACAGGTTTGTGGGTTTGATCTTTTGCGTTCTGATGGGCGTTCATATGTTTGTGACGTGAATGGATGGAGTTTTGTGAAAAACTCTTACAAGTAATGCTAATTAACTTCTCTTTGGTCTTGTGATTATTGATGGTGTTGTTTGTATAGATCTTTTTCATTTGACTATGCTACATATTCTCTTGAATGCAGTGTTGAAATCACAGGTTTTGTTGTACATGTCTCTAAAGTTAATTTAATCATTCTTACATCTTGTATTTAGAGGTGTCTATGGGCCTGGCTGAGTCAAGTCAGGGCTAGGCCTTGTATGGTATTCGACACCATATTTGCTTGCCCAAGCTCGGATTGGCCCGGCAATTTGGGCCTCAAATTTTGTTCAGGCCCATCTTGATTCTCAAATGGGTAGCCCAGGCCCATTCATATTATTTTTTTCTGAAAAAAATGTAATTTTTTTATTTTATCTTTAGTAAATTTATCTCTTTTCTTTTATTAAATTTAAAACATAGATAACATATATTCTCTTTTTTATACTATAATATTATATATTTATTATTTATATGATACAAATTACATATTTAATTATATATAAAATTAATATACATTGCATAATTAAAAACAAGCTAGGCGGGGCCTTGAAAGTTGGAGCCAAGGCTCAGCCCATTTTTTAAATAGGCTTCTTTTTTTATCCAAGCCCATTTTTCATTCTAATATCTTTGTCCAAGTCTTGTTAGTATCAGGCAGGCCTTTGGGTTGGGCGGGTAATTTGAACCGTAGACAGGTCTATCTATAATATCATGTACAGAAAGATGAGGAAGAAAAAAAATGCATATTGTTTAAGGGCCCTGAACATGATGATGAGTTTAAGTTCTTTGTATTGCTGTTGTATTTTCTTCTTCTTTTGTCTGTTGTCTGTGTGTGCTTTGTTGCGTCTCCAATGGAACTTGGCTAATATTTAAAGGTCAATGAAACTAAGTGATACTTAACATGCTTTATCAATTATTTGAAATTTTAAAAAGAAATGCTGATGCAAAAGTCGGATACAAAAGCATTTATAGGAAGATAACAAAGATTTTTATTCTAGAGTTTTGCCTTTCTCTCCTTATCTCGAAGCTGATGGAAAAAAATTATTTAAAGTTCATGTTTGTTTCATTTTTACATTCTTCTAGTTAATTTTTATAAACAGGCTGGTTGGTTGAATTGATATGTTTATTTCCCCCTGTTCTAAACTTACTACTGTCATATTCTCTCCTTTATTTGTTGTGAAAAGACTTACAGTCTCTATTGTAATGCAGGTATTACGATGATGCTGCTTGTGTGATGAGGAAAATGTTTTTAGATGCTAAAGCCCCTCATCTTTCCTCAGTAATACCACCAACTTTACCATGGAAAGTAAATGAACCAGTCCAGCCTTCTGAGGGACTTACTCGTCAAGGAAGTGGAATCATTGGCACGTTTGGGCAGTCTGAGGAGCTACGTTGTGTTATAGCCGTTATTCGCCAGTATGTTATTACATTTTCCTTGCTGTTTTTCCTTGGTTTGTTAGAATTCTCTGCTTTCCATTCATAAACTATCCTGAATGTGCAGTGGTGATAGAACTCCCAAGCAGAAGGTGAAATTGAAGGTTACTGAGGAAAAACTGCTAAACCTGATGCTAAAGTACAATGGGGGAAGACCCAGATCTGAGGTGATTATTTCACTTCTTTGTTACTTATTTTTGTTCTGCAAATAGATTCTGTTTTCTAAGCACCTGTTTTTTTTATCACTTACAGACAAAACTTAAGAGTGCTGTTCAATTGCAAGATTTGTTGGATGCTACAAGAATGCTTGTACCCCGTTACAGGTAGCTCTTCATATTTCATAAGTTTTCTGATCTAGCAAAAACACTTTATAATATCCCCCTCCTAGCAACTCAAAACATCAAAAGGAATGAAAGCAAAAGTCTATAGCAGTGATGTGATAATAAACGGGAAGAGGAATTGCAACAAATTTAGTAAAATAGGGGTTGGGGTTGTTTTACTACCTGAAGCAATATCTGCACATGCCTTTTAATTTTTTTTAATAAAAAGGACATAATCACTTGGACTTCTGAATTTATTTAAAGATCAATAATGATTTAACATTGATAATTTATGTGATATAGACCAGGCCGTGGAAGTGATAGTGAAGCAGAAGATCTTGAGCATGCTGAAAAGCTTCGTCAAGTTAAAGCAGTACTTGAGGAGGTTGCATATCTTATCTTGAAATGACTTGCTTTTTCAGCCCAGTAGCTTTGCTACATTGATTTTATTTTTCTAGTTATTTCGCTGTTGAGCGGACCTCTGTGTCGTGCATGTAGAAGTTCATGATTCCTCGCTCTCTCTTCATCATAAATTGCCATTTCTTTATATTATATATGTATGTATCTATCCTTGTTTTTAATTGTTAATATGAGTTGGCTGTCGCGTAATAACTGCTATGGTTTCCAGGGAGGACATTTTTCTGGTATTTATAGAAAGGTTCAATTAAAGCCCCTTAAGTGGGTTAAAGTTCCAAAAAGTAATGGTGAAGAAGAACGGCCTGTTGAAGCATTGATGGTTCTTAAATATGGGGGTGTCCTTACACATGCTGGGAGGAAGCAGGTAATAATTATGAACCTCTTTGGCATATATCCCTACATTACTAGTTCAAGATTTCAATTACTGCAGTTTATAAATAATCACTTTTCACTTGAGAAGTCAAATTATCCCATAAAATTAAGAAAATTATTTGAATTTGAATTAAAAGTGAGGATAGTGTGGAAAAGTTAAACATGAGAATGGTTTATTGAATTTAAAGTGGACATTCATTTTAAGACATCTAAGGTTGGAAGGAAAGAAGTTCGTTTTGGACACGGATAAAAAATTTAATTAAATATCTGTTAGTTCGTTGTTTGTTTTCCTTTTTCTTTTCTCTTCCATAATTTTTGTCTTTCATTTCCATGCAGGCAGAAGAACTGGGTAGATATTTCCGAAACAATATGTATCCAGGTCACCAACATAAGATCCTTTCATCTTTAAGTTTTAGTAACCTGCATCCTTTATGGCAGCAATGCGCTCATTATGGATATATTGATCTTTTTGTATTTGCTCAAGTTACTCGACTCACTTGAGATTTATGTTATGTGTGTGGTAGATAAAATAGCGATGAATTCATAAGTATGCTGCTTTTTCTTGAACTTTTATAAAATTACAGGTGAAGGTACTGGCCTGCTTCGCCTTCATAGTACATATCGTCATGATCTGAAAATTTACAGTTCTGATGAGGGCCGTGTGCAGGTATGTCTTAAGTCGTAAATAAATAAGTATATATTTTCATCTTTATCTTTTCGGGTTTCAATTCTGAACTAAGTTGCTATAAACTTATTTTCGTTGCCATTTCACATTATTAATAGGTTTGTCAATTAAATCATTTAACAGATGTCTGCAGCTGCTTTTGCTAAAGGCCTGCTTGACCTTGAAGGGCAACTAACACCAATCCTGGTTTGTAATGGTCCCTTAACGAGTGCATTCTTCTTTTTAACATTAAATTTTCATGACTCAGTTGCTTGTCTTTTCAAGGTCTCCCTTGTTAGCAAGGACTCATCTATGTTGGACGGACTTGACAATGCCAGCAGTGAGATGGAAGAAGCCAAGGTTTGTATCTACTTTTGCCCTTGATTTCGCGAGCTGTTTTTGTCTCAAATGAAAATTCAGTAAACTGGAATTCTTGGCTTGGTAAATGATTTGATTTATCTATTCATCAGTGTGCATTGTAAAGTTTTGATTACAGAAGTAATCTGCTGCATAACTTGATTATTTAGGTATGGTTGGAACGGCAGGAGAGCTTTGAACATGGTTATTTATGATATTGAATAACCTACATATAATTTGTAGAATCAGATAAGTTTCCTCATGGATCCATATGAAAATTTTTGTTCTTGCATCATTCTATCAATTATTTGTTCTTTCTTTTAATATGGATGACCATTATATCTTTCTTAACCATTAGAGGAATGAAAAGATTCAATATTAAGGGGAACCATGGGAAATTTAATGTAAATGTTGGAGTTCCAAAGATGGGGAAAGCAGACTATTCAAGCATTCAATAGTTCATTTTTTTGTACTGCTGTTTCAAAGGAGCATGACTTTTCAGAAAAAAGAAGCATGAGTAAGCTTTTATACATTTGGCAATTTAAAGTGCGGAATGTAACGGGAATTGGTTGAAGCTGACCCCTAAATTTGTTAATGCAACTGATGTTGATGTTTGTTACGTCTTTATGCATATCTACCCGAATTGGGTTTAAGAATCCGTAAAAGAATCACTCCACCTAAAAATTTTTTAAGCTGTTAAGCGTGGAGCTGATGGTCTAATTGTGGGGCTCATACTTTTCTTTGCTAACATGCTTCTTCATCTGCAAGCCCATCAGACTGAAAGAATTGGTTAAAGCGCAGAGCCATCTTATACCTTGTGTTGAAATTTTGAGTCAATATAATAAGTGGCTATTATTTAAACTCTGAATCACTTGATTAAAGAGACTCTGATACAATGTTCAGGAGCAATCTAAAACCTTAAGCTCTAGTTGTCCGCTTAATAATGGGGTTAATATTTCTGTGGACATGTTATTTAGTTGTGTGGTCATTAGTTATCACCTTCTGCAACATTGTATTGCATATAGTTAAAAATAAGACTTGTTCTCCATCTATTACATCAGTTACCACCTCACCGTCCCCCCTAGAGCAAGGTATAAGGATACACATACATGAATGATCATGCAAGGTGGTAAAACTATTTGTTCGTGTTTTTGAGTGCTGTTTTAGACCTTCTCTGTGTTTTGCAGGCTAGGCTGAATGAAATTATAATTTCTGGTGTGAGGAAAATTCATAGCAATGGAATATCTGAATGTCCTTGGATGACTGATGGAGCTGGATTGCCTTCTAATGCTCTTGAACTCCTGCCTAAACTGGTAATTTCATCATAACAAGTGAATATGCAACACTGTAGTGACTCCGTTACTCCCTTAGTTACAAAGTGACTATGCCATACAAAATTTTTACTGCCCCAAACAAGATTAATTTGCCAATAACAAGTATTGCCATCTTTTATTGCCCTCTTTTTCAATTTTGTACCTCTTATATACAGGTAACCTTGACTAAGAAGGTTACTGAACAAGTCAGACTATTTGCCAAGGATGAAGATGAGACTCTTACAGAGACAAGCCCATATGATGTGATTCCGCCATATGACCAAGCAAAAGCTCTTGGGAAGACAAATATTGACGTTGATCGAATTGCTGCTGGGTTGCCTTGTGGTAGTGAGGGATTCCTCTTGATGTATGCTCGGTGGAGAAAACTTGAAAGAGACTTGTATAATGAACGTAAAGGGTAAGTAGCTACCCTTTCTTCATCATCCTTCTGCTTCAGTTATCTCAACATTCTACCAGTTCTCTTATATTCGTGTGTATGAAGGACATTATCCATTTTTAAGCTACTTGAAAATTTCCATCTAGTGTCTTGAAAGTGTAATTCTTACTCAACATGTTATTTTAGCATATTTGGTGGTTTCTTTTTTTTTTGGGGGGTGGGGGGAGGGGGGTTGGGGTGGTGGTTATTTTAATTTTATGGCTGTGATTTAGAGTTATGATAGTGTTCTTCTGAAGTGTTGGCTTCACTGACATTGGACTTCCCTGCAGACGCTTTGATATAACTCAAATTCCTGATGTTTATGACTCTTGCAAGTGAGTATTTTACTTCTACTAGCAAAATTTTGTTAGAAAGTATGCATTCTATGCACAACAAAATTTTATATTTCAGAAAGCGTATGTGTGGAAATGGCCTTTCTTCCTGGTTTAAGAATTCTTTTGCCTCCACTTTTTTTTTTCTCCCAACGTAATTTACTTTTTTTTTTTTTTTGATTCATCATTTGAATATATTAAACAGAAAATTGAAAATTGTCTATTCCTTTATTTCAAGGAGATTGTTGCATGATTTTAATTACATTCCAGCGCCACACATTAAAGCTGAAGTGAACATCTCTTTGGATTTTGGAAAATGACCCATCAATGATGATGGCTTAGGTTGATTGAGGGGCTGGGGATTGAATCCCACCATGGTATTCGGGTTGAACAATTGCTTCTTTCAAGGAGATTGCTGTATATTTTAAATTTAGCATCTCTTTAGATTAGGGAAATTAAAGCATCAACAAAATGGCCGGGAGTAGTGAGGGGCTGGAAATGCCTCTTGCTGTCCTGTAATATACTGACCGTAATTTTGATGTTTCATAGACGTATAATGCAAATCTACTAAAACTCAAGCATTTTGCTCTCTCTTGGTCATTAATTTTAAAACATGCATAATATAGAAAGTTCTTGGCTCTTAAAAGTCAACTTATTTTCTTTCTGAATGCTTATGTATGTCTGATTGACTGGCTTTTTGATAGATATGATCTTTTGCACAATGCTCATCTTAATCTGGAAGGTCTGGATGAGCTCTTCAAAGTTGTCCAGGTACAAACATCTTACCACCATAGAGAAATTAACATCGACATTTTATAATTAGCAGTTCTCTACTTAATCTTATCTGAGCTATATTTGTCTTTGATTTGCAACTTCTTTGTCTACATTATCTTCTTTGCTTCTTCTGATGATTACTTCCTTTTGTTTTTTGAATTATCATGTCCCTTTAAAGCACATGCTTCCTAAGTTGCATATTAACCACTGCATCATTTTTGTCCTAATCCTCCTGACTAGTCTGCGTATCGTTGTTGCAGCTTCTTGCAGATGGTGTCATCCCCAATGAATATGGAATTAATCCAAAGCAAAAGCTAAAAATTGGTTCAAAGGTAATTCCTTGCTGCATTTCTCATTCAATTAGAAAGGTTCTGAACAGAAGATCATAGTTAGTATATTTAATGAATGAAAAAATAAATCAAAGCCTAAAAAACTAAAATGTGGATGCAGCATTAATTTATTATCGTTAAAAGGTTTTTATTGATTCCCCCCTCTAACAATGTGCATTTGCAGCTTTTGTTAATGCATATGAAGTACTTTCAATATTGATGTGTGATTAAGGATATCCTAATTTTTGTTGTGTTCCTTTAGATTGCGCGCCGTTTGTTGGGTAAAATTTTGATTGATCTGAGAAATACTCGTGAAGAAGCCCTTAATGTTGCTGAGTTAAAGAGTAATCAAGACAAATGCTCGAAATCGACTACGACTGGACAGGATGATAAAGATTTTCCACCAAAGTTTTTCATCAACAATACTGATGACACAAGACGATCTAGCACCACAAGTGAAATGTCAATGGATCAAGATGATGATGATGATAAAGAGACCAAATATCGTTTGGACCCAAAGTCAGTATAGAAACCTTTCAACTCATGCTTTTTTTCCCCTATATTTTAGTTTATCATCTTTTATTTTACTCTTTTCGCTTCAGGTATGCAAATGTCAGGACACCCGAGCGCCATGTGCGAACACGCCTTTACTTCACATCAGTAAGTGCAAATCATAAAAGAACTAACCTACCTTTCTCTTTATATTTCCAAATTTGCCAAGGTAATTGATTTGCTATATATGTATGTATGTACTTACAATGATTTTGTTAAAATATTTTGCTTTCAATCTGTCTGACAGGAATCTCATATCCATTCCCTCATGAACGTACTTCGTTACTGTAACCTGGATGAATCTCTTCATGGAGAAGCTAGTCTCATTTGCCAGACTGCTTTGGAGCGTTTGTACAAAACCAAGGAGCTTGACTACATGAGTTACATTGTGATAAGGATGTTTGAGAATACCGAGGTAGGTCCTTTAATTATTTTAATGAAGCATGTGTCTGAGGATCAACATGATTATTTGTAGGTATCATTCTGAGCATATCTGCTATTGAAATTACAGGTAGCTTTAGAAGACCCAAAAAGGTTCCGCATTGAGTTGACATTTAGCCGTGGTGCAGATTTATCGCCATTGGAGGTAATACTGTCAAATATACTAAAAGAAACCCTCATGGAAGAATGATCAAAATCACAAGTTAACATCAGACCAGAAATTTAATGGCCTCAAATATTTTTCAATTTTATATGGTTATTATTACCCATTTTTTGTGCTTCTCGTTGGTTGCATGAAACTACACTAATACAATGTACTTATTATTTCTTTAAAAAGATTCTCTCGATTGGAAGCTTACCGTGGTTTTAGGTTGGAACTGATTGTTTGTCTGCATATGTTAGTTAGATCTATACTTCAGTTACTTATGATATATCAATCATGTTATCTGCGATGAGTTGTTCCGAATCATATTGTTGCCTGGCAAATACGTTTTGATATGATTTAACATCAGTGAATCTTAAGATTTTGTTAGTTTTAAGTTCAATGAACAATTGAACAACTGGTGAGCATCTCTTTAACCCTGTTCTCTCTTTTGCTTGGCAGACGAACGACAGGAAGGCTGCTTCACTGCACCAGGAGCATACATTGCCAATAATGGGTCCAGAAAGGCTGCAGGAAGTGGGATCCTATCTAACATTAGAGAAAATGGAAAAGATGATCCGTCCTTTCGCAATGCCGGCAGAAGACTTCCCTCCTCCATCAACTCCTGCTGGATTTTCGGGTTACTTTTCCAAAAGCGCATCCGTGCTCGAGCGTCTCGTAAATCTTTGGCCTTTCAATAAGAATGCTGCTCATGCCAACGGAAAGTAACAAGTTCGTTCTCAATCGCCCTCTTTTAACTTCTTTCTTCCATTCTTTTGTTGTGTAATAGATGCATCTCAACTATTTGTTTACCCCTGGATGATATACATCCTAGAAATTCTTGAGTAATACTTTTTTTCCCCTGAAGACTCTCAACAACAGAAGAATTTTGTTAGAAGAATGTTTAAAATTTGTATAATTTCCCCTCTTATCAATGCAATTTGCAAGAAAATGATCAAAAAGAATGGAGATATCCTCACTGCGGAACTTTGGAGTTAGTGAGATTCTGATCTGGAAGTTGGAAAAATTAACAATCCTCGGAATTTTGAACTGGATTTCTGATTAGCATGGGTACAGGTAGATCGTTGTGATCCAATTTTTTTTTTTTAATTTCTTTATTTAGACTCGAGTCAAATTTTAATTAAATCTTGTAAATAGAACACTTTTAAATCTTTATTTAGACTTGGTGCAGAAACGTAGATGCTGATAGGTTTTAATTCGTACTGTACAGTGATGTATAAGTAGCACGTTTTGCTTCTTTCTTTTAGATAAACAAAAACAATTTGATTATCCAAAAAATAAATTTTAAATAATTTTAAATAATATTTTTATTACAGTAATTGGGATGGGTTGGTTTGAGTTAAAAAATATTTTAAAATTTAGTTGAGTGTGAATCAAGTTTATAGGGTCGGATTGTTCAATCACGAATAGGTATAATTTGGGGCTGTAGTAGGGATCCTATCAATAAATATACAGTTATGCCAGTTTATCGGGTCGGATTGTTCAATCACGAATAGGTGTAATTTGAGGCTGTAGTAGTGATCCTATCAATAAAGATACAGTTATGCCAAACTCGTCTGCCTTTGTGGATTGGTTGGCGAATTATGTGGAGCAGTTTTCATTGGGCTTTTATAAGTTCCTATAACCTTGGAGTGAACCGAGACAATTATTGGTGTATACCGTAATAATCTGCATCTCGGTTGGTCTCCCCCAAGTGGATTGTTAATATATATTTTATGTTTTTGTATTTTTTTTTGATAAGTTATGTTTCTTATATAACAAAAATTATTAAATATATTAAAATTTTAAAATGTAAATATGATATATATATATATATCATATTAAATATATTGTGTTAATTGTACTTAAATGTGCTGTATCATGTTTATTGAATATCTATATTGTATTTTCATACGGTATTTAGAATTGCCTATTTTAATCTCAAGTAAAAGTGTTCATGAGCTTGGTTGGGTTAGGTTATAGTTCAAAAAATTTTAAATTTTTTACCATGCTTAAATTCGATTTCACTCATCCACATTCCCTATATTTAGTGTTCATAATGAATAAAAAATTTTTAAATTTTTTAAAATTAATATTTTTATATTTTATAATTAAATTTAAATAATTTTTTAATTATTAAAATTAATTTGAATCGATTTAATCCGAATTGATAAAAGATATTAAGCATGCTAAGCAATCTGACATGTAGACAAATTTAATCTTAAAAAATTTTAAATTGACAAATATATATGTATATATCGATTATATATATATATATATATATATATATATATATATATCTAAAAATCGATCCAAATATTCGTAGACAGGCCTACTCTCTTTATGCTTTAGCTTCTCTTAACCATAGTATGCAAAGGAGAAGCCAAATGGTATTTGGTTATCAAAGCCTGTCATGTCAATCCGACTCAAAAAGAAAGTTAATGGTTGTCAATTTTTATAAACATTGACGTTTCCGACTCTCTGTGAACGTGAAGTTCCATGGTAAAAATTAAACAAAATTGACAACGACGATGGCTTTCTCCTATCAATTTTGATGCTTATTTAACATGCATCATAAAGAGTATAAGCATAACCTATCCAAAAATCAGATTATCCTATAATAGGTTCAGTTGTGTATGAATTAAATTTTGGATAATTTTTTTTTTGAAGTTTGAGTTCATGCGGTTTAAATTACTAATTAATAATAAAAATTAATTTTTTATTTAAATTTAATTAAATAATATTTTAATATTGTAATCATGTGTTAAATAATAAAATAAGTTTTTAAGTCAAATCAAGCTCCGCACAACCCACATATTGATAAAATGAAATTAAAAAATTTAATGTCACGGTCTGATTTGGCCTAGGGATGGATCTGAACCATTAGCAACTTTGGTTCTACAATTTAAGTAAAATAAATTTTCAAAAGTCATTTC
>JBBYHM010000027.1:1669034-1688119 GCA_038381775.1 Adansonia rubrostipa
TGGCCTAGGGATGGATCTGAACCATTAGCAACTTTGGTTCTACAATTTAAGTAAAATAAATTTTCAAAAGTCATTTCATCGACATGCAATTTTAAATTTCATAAGTAGATTAGTAGGTGACATATTTTTTATGATATATAAAAAAAAAGATATGTTGCATTTTTTTAATTACCATGACATCCAGCAAATCTATAATTCAAATCCTAGTATCTGTAATAAAATATAAATATATATATATATATATATATATCAAAGACAAACTTATAAATATTTTCCCTCTTATATATACTAAAATAATACAAAGTAGTCACCATGATTTAAGGTGGGGAGGAAATTAAACAGTTTACATTAACATCTTAATTCAACCTTGATCTGTTCTCCACCTAAAATCACTTGACTTTATCTTATTCTTTGGCCTAAGTAGGTGAGGATATTTCTTTCTTTTATTCTTCTTGTAAATTTACTATGAGTAAACATTTCTTCAAGAATTAGCTCAAAATTGAAATAATTGTGGTAGCATAGGAATTTATTTAGAAGATGAATTTTAGTTCCAAATTAATGATTAGACAAGCAACATGGATGGATGTAATTTTCATTCAAGCACCAAGCTTAACAACTTTATTCTTTATTAAAATTGTGAAATATAAAGCATTTACCAAAAGGAGAAAGCACTTAGTAGACGTGTATATTCATAATTGGGCCGTATCAAATTCAATTAGGCATTTTTAAGATCTTAATCAAGGTTTAATCTGATTTGCTCATTCGAATTTGTATAAATTTATTCACTATTTAAAATAATATTAAAAATTAAAACATTAAATTGAGTTAAAAAATCTTTGTTTATAGTTTAATCCATAAGTTTAATAAATAATTCGATCTATGAATAAGCTTGATACATATTAACACCTCTCTCTCTCTCTATATATATATATATTCTTGCAAACCGATCAAATTAACCCATGTGTTACATACTTACACTTGAATGCAGTGTAATTTGAATATAAAAACCCACAATTTTGGTGGCAAAGCATCAAATTTGTAGTTATCCACCTCACCACCATCACTAATCATCAAAATCTTATCTTCAAGACGTGGAGTGGGTCACTTGAGTACTACTGTTTCCTATTTTCATCCCATTTTTTGAATTTATCAACTTTTTTTGAGATAATTTTAGATATAATATAAAAATATAATATATTTAATAAATATAATAAAGATATAGTTAAATATGATTAACACGATATATTTAATATAAGTATCAAAATTTTAAAAAAAAATTGATCCATTTAATAATTTATATTGTATTTATCTCTACTGTTATAAAGCTCCTGATTGAGTTAGTGTTAAGGAAGATAAAAAAAATCATAATTAAATTTTTAGAATAAATATAAAGGTATGGTATTTGTCTTTTTTCCTTCGAAATAATAATTAATTATTCAAATCTTTTATTTAAAAGAAATTATCTTGTTGGAAAAAATAACTACTCATTTTTATATGAAAAATATTACCAATATTTTTTAAGATTTATATATTAATTATCATTTTTTAAAATTTCTATATATTATTTTTTGAATTTAATAATTAATAATTTGGTTTCAAATACTTCGATTCCAAATTTCTTTCGGAAAAGAATTTGGCTAAAGGCAATATCTCTCAACATAAAGGTGTGTTCTATTATTGCAAGACCTTTTTCTTTATACGAATATTTCCTCTTCTTTTCCCACTTTTTCTTTATCTTAGCATCAAATAATTCCCCTCTTTTTCCACCATTTTCTGATCCTATTTTGGTATCCAAAGAAGAAATTACTACTTTGAACTGTCTTTTGATTTATTTTTTTAAATGTTCATATTTTATTAAAATTCAAGTTATTTCAAGCAATATAACTAAAATAAATAAATAAATATGGTATAAATCCCAATTAATTTCATACAATTATATGAGCATTTGATGTTTGTTAATTATTGGGATTCAAATGATCACTTTAATTATATGATGAGCATCCCTAAATATATTCACCATGCAATCCCAATTAATTTCATACAATTTTTTATTTTATTTTATTTTTTTTGTATAAGAGAGGTTGAAGTTTAGGAGATAACAGATGAGTAATTAAAAAAGTCGAGATCGAATTTTAATCTCGAATAATCTATATTTATTTCATGTAATTTTATAAAATTTTGTAATATAAAAAAGATCAAAGTCTAAAAGATATGAGATATATAATTACAAACGTAAAGATCCAATTTTAATTTTGCTTTACATATAATTTTATTAATTTTTAGTACATAAAAAAAATCTAAATTTAAGAAACAAGTGACCGAATAATTATAAACATTAGACATCAAATCCCACTCTTTGCATAACCCATGTTTGTTTCATACAATTTTATTATTTTTTTAATATAAAAATTAATAAAATTATAAAATTATTATAAAATTATAAAATTATAAATATAAAAAATCGAATCCGATCATACATACCCGTGTACGTTTCATACACTTTTTAGTAATAAATGATTAAAGAAGGAAAAAATATATATATATATATATACGTGAGAAACGTCTTATCTTCAGAGTCTTTAAAGTCCTCTTGGTTGAAGATTTTGCAAAGAGGCTGCTGCGTTTAATGACTTCCCACTCTATAAATATATATACGACTGCCAGTTGGCACTCAATTACACTCATGGAATTGATGAGGCCTTAAATTGAACTTAATTACGTTTGCTAGGTCTTGACTCTTTGAATCAGATTTTTCAACCTTGGACCCAATCCACGTCATGATAATGTTATAATATATATATATATAATTAAGTCGTGAAGCTTTTATTTACAATGAAATTTCAAATTGTTCTCGTGCGAACTTATACTAGATTTACTAACCTTTTTAATAAAAAAATCGAATTAAAAGTTATCATTAAATCGTTCAAAATTTTCAAGTATTTAACAAAAAATTAAAAATTAAAAACTATTTTTATATATTAATTATAAAAATTTTTAACTTTAAAAGCGATATTAAAAATTTATCACATATTTTATTTTATAAATCATTTTTTAATTTTTTAATATATATTATCTTTATAAATTGTTTGTATAATCTAAATACTATATTGACAGTGACTATGATAATTTTTTTAAAAATAAAACCTCATTTTCTAAAAATTCACGAAATTTAATAAGATATAATAAAAATATTAAAATATATATAATTAAAAATAAAAAAACTTCGTATATAAAAAACGAACTTAAAAGTTAAGTAAACAAATATTTCTCCCTTTGAGGTTTGAGACAGTAGTTAGGAAGAAGAAATCTGAACCCCAAAACGTGTACCCAACTAATTTGAAAATTAAATAAAAAATAAAATAAAATAAAATAAAATGTAGAGGCTTCCTTGGACAAATCAAAACCTAATTGGAAATTCTATTTTATTATTGCCAAGGCATATAATAGAGTTTGCTTGGAAGTATGAATTAAACATAAAAAAATGATGAAATCAAATGAAAAAAGTCCATAAGAAGAAGAGAAAAATATTTTAAAAAAGAACAAAAATATGACAAACTTCTAGATTGACTCTTCTGACCCTTTTGAGTGTCAAATAATTAGTTGAATTTCATTTTTCCCCTATATTTTCTTGTGAATATTATTTATATAATTCTTTTCTTTTTTTTTTAAATAGAGTGGAAAAGACTTTTCAAAGTTCCCAATTCTTACTCAACCTCACCCATGTGTGTCAAAACATCTAATCAACAATAGTTTAGTTCTATAATCATTAATGAAGTTCACAAGTTTTTGAAGATTATTGGTTACTATATCAAAAAAAAAAAGTAAAAAAAAAGAAAAACATATACACTTGCTTTATTTGAGGGAGGAAGAAAAATTATGTAATAATTATTAAATTAAATATTCGAAAGCAAAATATATAAATTTTTTTATACAAAAGATGTCAGTTTGAGGATAAAAAAATTATAAATATTAAGATTCGAATTTTAAATTTATTAAATAAATAAAATTAAGTCTCGATTCAAATATATTAACTTTTAAATGTTCTTTTCATACAAGAGAAACTAATTATTATTGGCATTTAAAATTCAACCCTTGTAAAATTTTCAACTACTTGAATTGAACCCAAATGACAAATTGATTTAAGTGGTGTATTTTTACTCTTTCATTTTTAGATTATAACTCAATTCTCCCAAGTTAAGCTTCAAACCCTTAATTTTTAAGGATTCCTACAACTTTAATGAGGAGAGTTTATTGAGGCTCATTGAATTCATCTTAAATTGATTTTTCAATATACTTTAACATTTAATGCATATGAAGAAAAGATAATTACAAATGGTCATCATTTCCTTTCTTTTTTGGTAGCTAAGCAATCACTTTAAATCGAGTTTTAGTAAAACAAAAAATTAAAATCGATAAATTGAGTACATTAACGTAAGTATTGTAACTTTACAAACGAAATTAAAAAATATTTATCTTATTTATTTAAAATTTATTTTTTTATATACAGTAAAAACATGTAATAGAACCTGTTTGTTAAGTTAAAAAAAAAAAAGAAACTCTACCATCAGAGTACTCAATAATAATCGAAAATCAAAACCTATAAATATTCTTATGTTTACGTTTACTTAATAATGCACTCTTGGTAGGTTTATACACCAAACTGTAATGATTTTTGGATTCTTGTGAACCAAACAAACTCTTTTGAAGAAATTGAGTATAACATTAACCTTTGATATGATATTAGAGTGGTTGCTCCTGCAATTGCAAAGTCATCACAATAAATTTTTGCAATTTTTCCTTTTCTTTTAAATTATTTTTTTGGTGACCAAATTGAAGCTTTCCCATTGAACCTACCAAAAAAAAAAAATTAAAGCCTTCCCCATCTTTTAAACCCTTTAATATTTTTTCCTTCATTCAAATTTCTTTATTTCCTTAAACATAAATCTTTCAATTTACCATGCAATAAGCAAATTTTCTTTTTTGTTTTTAACAAATAAAGTTTTTGAATGTTGCATACTTGGATTGTTAATAAACCTGTCCAAGGCTCGGTCTTGGGCATGATTTATTTAACTCAAAATAACTGATTTGAATTACAATTTAATAATAAAATATATTTTTTAAAAAAAGTAATTATAAATTTTTTTAATATTTATTATTTTATGAACAGTGATCCAAGTTTTCAGGTCAACACGAGCTTAACTTGAACTAAATTAAACTTTAGTAAAAAATTTTAAAAATATTTTAGATCGTGACCCGATCTATAAATACCTTTAATTATTAACCAAGTCAGTTTATAAAATAAAAATTATAATAATGACAAAAAAGGAGCAAAAGGGTTGAAATTCAACCATCTAGGGCCTTCCTCAAATTTTGTCTAACCTTAGACAAATTTCATAATTATAGCTTGTACATATCTATGATTTCAAACGGATGTCGTGTGAGATAGGAAACAAATAGCCTAAGTAAGTGTTGAAAAAGATGTTTTTCTATATATTTTTTTCTTTTTATTTTTTAATAAAAATTTTGAATTCTCCCTTATAATTATCTTATAATAAAAGAATGAAGAAAGAAAAATGAATAACATGATTGGTGCTTTATTAGCAATAATTGCTAGGAGAAATCTTTTGTTGGATTTAATTTTTTTTATAATATAAATTTAAAAAAAATTTAATTTTTTTCAAATAATTTTAAGAGCCCACATTTTAACAAAATAATATATAATTCATATTTGTTTAAGAAATTAGCTTTAACATTATATTAAACTTAAAGATAAATATCCATAAAATTTTGAATGAAATTGTGAAAATTCCATAAAGTTCATTTAAAGAATATGCTTGCTTAAAAAAACATATTTTACATGATTCCATATTCATGCCAAAACAAAAGACACTTTAGTCATGTCATTTCAATAATAATAATAATAATAATAATAATAATAATAAAATAAAATAAGAAAACAACTTTTAGTTATACATTCCTATCCATCCCAATTTTAATATTAATATTACATTTATCATCCCAAATATTTTAATCCCTAAACTTACAAAATTGTATTATTGCAAATATGAATGAAACATTTAATTGATTTTTTGTTTTTAATTAGAAAATGAGAAGGAAAGAAGTAAGGTAAGGTAAGGTGGAAAATGTTAAAATAGGAGTCCCACTTATGACAAAAGAATTTACCTTTTCTAAATATCCCTTTTCCAATTATTTATTTTCTTTTTTGAAAAAAAAAAAGAAACAATTAAGGTTAAAGAATCTGAAAAAAATCAAAAACTGAATTTTATTTGGTTCAATTTCAACAAGGGTAGAAGTTAAAGTTTTTTCAATTTAATTTTCGATTTATGAATTAAAAATTTTAATTATTTAAATAGAATGAAATTATATTTTTAATTAGTGTTGTAAATATTTCATTTTTCATTATAAAGATAAAAATTTGATTTTTAAATTAGTTGGAAAATTAAAGCAAATATTATAAAATTATATTTTCATAGAATTTAAAATTTTATAAATATTTGAACCAATGGAATTTAATTATTGATTTTAGATTAAATTTTTTAAAAAACTATTATATTATAAATTAATGTTTTTTTTTTTTTTTGCACAAAATCGATTCATTATCGCGTGGGGGAAATAGCGAAAGAATATAAAGAAAAAGACAAAAATAATGACGAGAATATGATAGAAACAGAGGGTACCCCCCCAAGTACATGATCTAAACTGGTGTGCGTTTATCAAATTATCCCCACCCTAGAACAATCCCCACCCTTTAAAAAAGCTGCCATTTTTTCATCTCTGGTGAGAGAAAAAAAGAAAGAAAAAACAATGTTAACCAAACTTTGAGAAAAGACAGGAAAAACAGAGCATTTACAGAGGAAAAGGCAGACTCTGTTTTTCTGTCTTCTGAATTCTGATTTTATTTGTGTTTTCAAATCTTCAATTTTTATTTTTTAGTCTTTTGATGTTCATGTTCTTGATTTTCTGAGGTTTGAAGAAAGACCCAAGTTTTTATTGATATGGCAGACAAGGATGAAACTTTGGATGCTGTGCTGAAGGAAGCCGTTGATTTGGTAATGATACTTAGCTAAAACAGAGGAAATTACTCTGTTTTTAGCATTTTTTTTCCTTTTTCTTCCTTAGATGATTTTTTTTTTTCTGGGATTTGTGTCTTGGTTTGCTTTTTGATGAATTTGAAACGTTTTTGAGTGTAGGAAAATGTGCCACTTGAAGAGGTTTTTCAGACTTTGAGGTGTAACAAAGATGGTCTAACCACAGAAGCTGCTGAGCAAAGGCTTGCTATTTTTGGCTACAATAAGCTTGAAGAAAAACAGGTATTAAATATCTTTTTAAATCAATATATATACATATATTTTTGAGTTTTATGTGAGAAAAAAGGACTAATTATCATGGTTTATAGTCCTGATTATTAAGTTTTATGGACTAAGTTATTGCTTTTAATACCCTTTTAGGAAACTTGCAGTCATCCCAGAAATTATCTATAGCTTAACCTTTTCAAGTGAACTAGAGCTAATTAATCTTTTTTTTTTTAATTTTTGTTGGGTTTTTTCAGGAGAGTAAAATTTTGAAGTTCTTGGGGTTTATGTGGAATCCTCTTTCATGGGTTATGGAAGCTGCTGCTATCATGGCCATAGCTCTTGCCAATGGAGGAGTATGTGTGTGTGTGTGTGTGTGTGTTATATATGTTCTGTGATTTAAGTTAGCTTTATTTTCTGGAACCCCAAAAAAATCATAACTAATATATTTTTTTATTTAATTTCTTTAAGGAGTTCCTTGAATGGTGTTTCAATCTTGGTTTTGCTAATGCAGGGGAAGCCTCCTGACTGGCAAGATTTTGTTGGGATTATTACTCTTCTTTTAATTAATTCAACTATAAGTTTCATTGAAGAGAACAATGCTGGCAATGCAGCGGCAGCTCTAATGGCTCGTCTCGCTCCCAAAGCTAAGGTAACGGATGATGAAACAAGTCAGCTTTAAAGATCTTTTCATAATGCTTAGAAAAAATGGCTGACCAACAAATGAATCATTATTTCAGGTCTTTCGAGATGGGAAATGGATTGAGGAGGATGCCTCTATTCTTGTTCCTGGTGATATAATCAGCATTAAACTCGGGGACATTATTCCGGCTGATGCTCGACTCCTCGATGGTGATCCACTGAAAATTGATCAGGTTCTGGTTCTTTTTGTAACATATGTAGATTCTTTATTTTGTTGGCTGAAGTGGGATTGTATCCGTTGAACTTTATTTGTTTTTTGGATTTCAGTCTGCCTTGACCGGTGAGTCTCTTCCGGTAACTAAAGGCCCAGGTGACAGTGTTTACTCGGGTTCTACATGCAAACAAGGAGAGATCGAGGCTGTCGTAATTGCTACCGGTGTTCATACCTTCTTTGGCAAGGCTGCTCACCTTGTTGATTCTACAAATCAACAAGGCCACTTTCAAAAGGTCTAAAGATCAGCTACTGCAACAAAAAACAATGCCTTATTGTTTAATCACTTAAGTGAAATGATTCTGCTGGATTTGTTGTTAACAGGTGCTGACTGCCATCGGTAATTTCTGCATATGTTCCATCGCGGTTGGAATGATAACGGAAATCATTGTCATGTACCCAATTCAACACCGGAAATATCGTCCAGGAATCGACAATTTGCTCGTACTTCTTATTGGAGGAATTCCTATTGCCATGCCCACAGTTCTATCCGTTACAATGGCAATCGGGTCCCATCGCTTATCTCTTCAGGTTTGTGCTAATTCGTCTCGCAACTTTGTTTCTTTAGATGATCGTTGCTTAATTGCGATGATATAAACATGTCACCACAGGGAGCTATCACAAAAAGAATGACAGCAATAGAAGAAATGGCTGGCATGGATGTTCTTTGCAGTGACAAAACCGGTACTTTGACATTGAACAAGTTGTCAGTTGACAAAAATCTTATTGAGGTAAGGAGGCAGTTGCTGCTTTATATTTCTAGCTTTTGGATTTTATTGCCTGGTCCAACGTCTTATGTGGATATTACTAAATAGATCTTTGCAAAAGGAGTAGATCCCGATACTGTCATTTTGATGGCGGCTCGTGCATCCCGGCTGGAAAACCAGGATGCCATAGATACTGCTATAGTAGGGATGCTGGCTGATCCAAAGGAGGTATGCCCTGTAACATTATGTAAATATAATTAAATCCAACAATTTTGATGTAATTTTGCTCTATTAATTTGGTTTCTTTGCTGCTGCCTTAAAAAAAAAAACTACCTAGGCACGAGCTGGTATTCAAGAAGTTCACTTCCTTCCATTCAATCCAACTGATAAGCGAACGGCTCTAACATATATCGATAATCAAGGTAAAATGCACCGGGTCAGCAAAGGTGCACCTGAACAGGTAGGCTCATATATTGTACTACTTTTATGTATTTTGACTGTAGTGCGATGCTGTTTGAAGTAATTTGTTCCTTGATGCTATTGTCAGATTTTGAATCTTGCACACAATAAATCCGAGTTGGAACGTAGAGTTCATGCAGTAATCGATAAGTTTGCAGAGCGCGGATTGCGATCACTTGCAGTAGCATATCAGGTAAATATATATATATATATATATATATATATATATCATGTAGTCTTCTTTCTTTGTCTTATAATTAAGTGAGTTTATCCCTTCTTACATTTTACTATGAAATCGATAATGTTCTTAGCTAATAATTATTGATCATTATGCAGGAAGTTCCCGATGGAAGAAAGGAGAGCCCGGGAGGTCCATGGCAATTTATTGGCCTCATGCCTTTGTTTGATCCACCCAGACATGACAGTGCAGAGACAATCCGAAGGGCATTGAATCTCGGAGTGAATGTGAAAATGATCACAGGTGAATGTCCTTACATCGATACAGCATCAAACTAGTTTGATGTATTTAGTAAATGCATTTACTTGCTTTCAGTTGAGCATTTTTGTTTTTTCCTTTTTTTTTTAATTTTTGGGAAAGCATTCGAGTATTTTTCCTTCTACCGATAGATGATTCGTTTTCTTGATCTGTCAAATAAACATTAGGTGATCAACTGGCGATAGCAAAGGAAACAGGACGCCGTCTGGGAATGGGAACCAACATGTATCCTTCATCAGCCTTGTTAGGACAGAAAAAAGACGAGTCTATTGCTGCTTTGCCGGTTGATGAGTTGATCGAGAAAGCTGATGGTTTTGCTGGTGTTTTCCCTGGTATCTGAACTTTCTTTTATCTTTTCCATCTTGAAATATTGCCTTGAAAACAAAAATCGCAAGCCATGTCCAAAAACTCAAACACCCAGTTAAACCTTGTAATGCCACTGCTGAAACAGCTTGATACCAAGGACAATGAGTCCCCTTGTCTCATGGATGTGATATATCGATGCACTTTACGGATAATGTGGTACTCTATTTCGGTTTTAGAATCTGCTTCTTTCCATTGTTGTTGCTTACATGACTTTCATTTAATTGTTGATTCAGAGCATAAGTATGAGATTGTGAAGCGCTTGCAAGCCAGGAAACATATATGTGGAATGACTGGTGATGGTGTCAATGATGCTCCTGCTCTTAAGAAGGCTGACATTGGCATAGCTGTTGCCGATGCAACTGATGCAGCTCGTAGTGCTTCGGACATTGTCTTGACGGAACCTGGTCTTAGTGTTATCATCAGTGCTGTACTAACTAGCCGGGCGATATTCCAAAGGATGAAAAATTACACGGTGAGTCCAGACCATGGCCATTAACTTGAGTGTTATGGTTTTTCTGGCATTATTTTATCTCCTTGATCTCTTTCAATAATTCACGAAAATTGATCAACATTATTGTCGAATTAAGTCATTCATTTTCTGTCGTCTTCACAGATATATGCAGTCTCCATTACAATCCGTATTGTGGTAAGTTTTGGCATTGGCTTTGAAATATATATTGCATTTATATGAAAGCCAGTTGATGGCTTCCTCTCAAATTAGCTTTGATTCTGACTCGTTACTGCTCGCTCTTGCTTGACAGCTCGGTTTCATGTTACTAGCATTGATATGGCAGTTTGATTTCCCTCCCTTCATGGTCCTGATTATTGCTATCCTTAATGATGGTTTGTATTGCTTTTGCTCACCTTTGTACGCTGTTGGAACCTATGTTGCTTCGACTTTTTATTTTTTTTTGAAGTATTAATGTTTAACACCCATATCAAATACATATTCGGACATGGACATGAGGATATGACTCTCCAAGGATCCTCTAAATGCATGAAAAAACTTGGAAAAAGTTAAATATATCCTTGTTAGACACATACCCATATTCCGCACTTACACCCGAGTCTAAGTAAACATAGTCTGAACTGCAATTTTCTGACTCTATTTAGTATGCTTGAATGAATTGGAATGTTGGGTTTTCTCGTTATTTGTTGTTAACAAAATCATTGGTCTTTCCAGGTACCATTATGACAATATCCAAAGATAGGGTGAAACCATCTCCTCAGCCGGACAGCTGGAAGTTGGCAGAAATCTTTACTACCGGGATCATCCTTGGTGGTTACTTAGCCATGATGACTGTCATTTTCTTTTGGGCAGCATACAAGACGGACTTCTTTCCTGTAAGACAGTTTCATTCATGTTACTTAAACTCTTCATTTTTCAAATATTCGTGTTTGACACATTTTTGGAGTTCGAACATAGATATTTGGATATGATCCTCTAAGAACCTTCCAACTACATGAAAAACCTTAAAGGAATTTAACATGCCTGTGCTGAACTCATACCTGAATCCAAGTAATGGTTTTTCGACTTATTACATTTAGAATTGACATTTACATTTCAATGATACGTTCATTTTTAATCAATTATGATCTTGCTTTCTGCCATTTGCTTTTGCTTATGGTATATGATAATGTGTTTTATCCAGCGCACATTTGGGGTTTCAAGTCTTGAGCAAACCGACAATGACGACATAAGAAAGCTTGCTTCAGCAATATACCTGCAAGTGAGCATAATCAGTCAGGCTCTCATATTTGTAACAAGAGCAAGGAGCTGGTCTTTCGTTGAGCGTCCTGGCCTGTTACTTGTAACAGCTTTTGTTATTGCACAGCTGGTTAGTAAACTGCTAGTTTATTTTGCTCGTAATCCTGAGGTGTTTTTTTTTTTTTTTTTTGGTACAAAGAAGGTCTTAACATGAGAATAAAGAAAAGGTTTCAAACCCATACTGCATAAACCGATTGAGTTAAACCTGCAATCATGAGTTATGTAAAAGAAAAAACTGCTACTGATTTGTCAGTTTGGTTTCGTGAACAGATTGCTACACTAATAGCAGTTTATGCAAACTGGAGCTTTGCTGCCATTGAAGGAATTGGATGGGGATGGGCAGGCGTAATATGGCTTTACAACCTTATATTCTATTTTCCACTCGATTTCATCAAGTTCTTCATCCGATACGCCCTCAGCGGAAAGGCCTGGGATCTTGTCATTGAACAAAGGGTATGAATTCAAAATGGTGCAGTAACATTTCATTGTTGCTTCAGAAAAAAAAACTTTGTTGGATGTTTCATTTGGTTCGTCGCTTGTTTTTTGCAGATTGCTTTCACGAGGAAGAAAGATTTTGGTAAAGAAGAACGTGAACTAAAATGGGCACATGCTCAGAGGACCCTGCATGGACTGCACCCACCTGACACCAAGATGTTCAGCGACCGCACCAGTTATTCAGAACTTAATCAGATGGCTGAAGAAGCTAGAAGGCGAGCTGAAATTGCAAGGTAAAAGCATCATCCATTAATAACAATAAGTTAACACTGAAACTTTGCCTTCATCACTTCCATTGTTTTCCATTTTCCTCTTCTTATATGCCACATAAAAATGCCTGTCAATTCCATGGATGGGTTTTCACTTTGCTTTCAAATAGAAACTGCCTTCGAACCCAGAGCTTGAGCCTGAATTTAGTACAATTAATTCATGCAGCCGTCACCTTTACAAAATGACATCTCACACCACAAGTTCAGATTCGAATCCATACATCTATAATCCTTTTCTCTAATTCCAAACTACGAACTATAAAACCTTTCGGTGCTTTTATCATAAAATGCAAGGGCATAATAGATGATGTAATGTCTGCTCAATGCTTACTCATTTGCATTTTTCCATTGCAGGTTGAGAGAACTGACTACGCTAAAAGGGCATGTCGAATCAGTAGTTAGACTGAAGGGTCTTGACATAGACACAATTCAGCAAGCATACACTGTCTAAGTAAAGACATTAAACATTTTGCTCCTACATTTATATATATATATATATATATATATATATATACACACACTACTGGGATTACAACTAATGTGGAGAGTAAGAATGACATGTAATTCTAATCCTAATATACGAACTGCTTTCCTACATATGCTTAAATCCATCATCTTCCTCAAGGGGCTCCTGTTTGCCATGAATTCAATCTTATTTTTTTGCACACTGTTCTCTCTACTCAAATAGCTTATGAGCCTGATCGTTTCGAGCTTGACTCGAGCACAAATAGTCACATTTGATGTCAGGCACAAGAATCGAGCTTGTCTTTACTCAGGAAACAAGTTTAATCGAATAAGTTCAAATATTTCGATTTTTATATACTTAGGAAACAAGCTTAATCGAATAAGTTCAAATATTTCGATTTTTATCTCGAACTGAGCTCAAGCCTAAAGAACTTCTGTCAACCTCAAGCCCAATTCCAAACCACGAGTTCTGACTCTTGCTCAAGCTTCCTACTGCTTGGGCTCAGCTCGACCACCCCTACTGCCTCTGCCTGTCATTCTATTCTGTCATTCCTATCAAGGGGAGGAAAAACAGAAAGCATAGCAAAAGATTGCTGTTCCTCTCAGAGGGTATTGATTAAATAAAAGATCCCTTCTGTTTTTGGGGCAATGACTTAAAATTTGGAAACTACAAATTCAATGAGACAAACAGAAAAACACACAAATTAAAGAGTTGAAAATATTGTTTACCATAGTCAAATTCAGGAAACTCCATTTGACATTTATTAATGGAAAATATTACAAACTGAGAGTTACTTCAAGTAGCAGCTTGGCTGGTCTTAAAGTTTCAACTCTTATGCTTATCAACCTTCTTCTCAAGTTCATTCTTTTGAGCTCCAACCACCCTATCCACTTCCTTCCCATTCTTCAGCAACACAAATGTTGGCATTCCCTGCACTCCAAATTCCTGTGCCACATCCTAAAAGCCCACCAACAACCCCAAAAATAAATAAATAAAAGAATCAATAATAAAATCAAGGATATAAATTAATAAAATCATCTACAACCTCTCAAAAACTGTACCTAAGTTATTCAGACTTGGATTTGACTATTAGATATAGGTATGTTCATTTTTTTAAGATTTTTCATGTATTTGAAGGTTCAAAGGAGGTATATCACCGTATATATGTTCAGATATGTATAGATCACATGTTCTTCAAGAAAAATGATGAGGGGAGTAAGATGGAAATGTACTATACCCTTGCAATTTACATTACAAGTTTACAGGCTATATGATCGAATATCTGTGTGTATTTGGAGAATCCTAAAATGGTCATATCATCATATCCATATTCCAATATGAGTCGGACAAGAATATAAGTCAGAGCAACATAAAAATGTACTATATCCTTGCAATTTACATTACAAGTTTACAGACTATATGATCAAATATCTTGTCCCAACTCAAATCCTTTTAAGGGCACATGCAGTACACAGAAATGAATTGAAGCAGAGGCATTCCAACAGGTTATCAGAAATTTTTTTGATTTATCGTATCTTTTCCTTCATCCTTTACACTAGAAAGGGAGAGATTAGTCTTAACAAATTCTTAAAATCCTGTTATACCAAGAGCACCTTGAGAAATTACTTAAAAATTATATTTAAAGAAAAAGGATAGAATACATACAGGCAGCTCATCAACATCAATTTTCACAAACTCAACTTCAGTTAACTTAGCAGCCATGTCATTTAAAACAGGTTCCATGAACTTGCATGGGCCACACCAGGAAGCTGAGAAATCTATAACCATCTGCTCTCATTTTTTTTTTTTGTTGTTCAATCAAAAACGGAAAAAACCCAGATTCAGATCCTTCATACAATAATCAAAACAACCACCAAATTATCAAAACCCCCAAGAAATAATTATTAAAAAAAAACAAAATTTTCAGATTTGGGGTTGAGAGAAAGATACAAGCTTTGGTGTTTCTTTGACAGAGTTGAAATGAAGTTGCCATCTGGGAGCTGAATGGAAGGTTAAGACCCCTGAAGTCCCAGATGAAGATGATGAATCTTCTGATTCTGAATAAGAATAGCCTAACAAGCTTGAAAAGAAAGAACCCATTTTTTTTTTTTTGCCTCAAAGGTCAAAGAACAGAGAATTGAAAAAAGGGTAGACAAGGTTAATTTCTTATTTGGAAGGCAGCTTGGACAAAGAAACCTTGTGTTTTTGGCTTTTTACCGTATTTCTTTGCAAAAATTTAGGTGGCAATAAAACTTTGGATATCTTTATATAATTATTATATTTATTTTATAAAAATTAAATATTTGGTGTATGATTTTTTATTTTATTTTTTTATTACAAAGAAATTATAATATGTTAAGAACTGATAAGAATATCTATAATTAAAGGTTTTTGAATTAAATAAGTTAGGCAGAAAATCAACGAGAGTATATTATTTATAGTAATTATAATTAATTAATTAATATTTAAAATTATATAAGATTTATTAAAATTTTATATAAAATCATATTTATAAATGATGAACTTTTATATAATTATTTATTATGATTGAATAATTGTTATACTATAATAAAAAAGTTACAAATGAAATGCTCTTGAGATCAATTCATTATTGAATATTAATTTTATAGTCAATATGTTTATTTTGTTTCAATTAGATTTTTAATGCAAATTGAGTGTAAATATTTTTTTGAAAAATTTTAAATTATAACCATAAATAAAATTACACATAATTTGACAAAATTTTTTACCAAAACGCATGAGTTACATATAAATATCCATAGAATAATTACTAGTATTTTTAATTATTTATAGATTACCTAATATAATTTATATAATTGCAACTTTGGGCTCGAATTATGCTTGAAAAAATATAAGGATGACGAAGAGGTTTAGAAAATAGGCCCCATTTTAACTTTTAATAAGAACCTACGCCGTCAAGGGGATGTAGCTCAGATGGTAGAGCGCTCGCTTAGCATGCGAGAGGTACGGGGATCGATACCCCGCATCTCCATCTCTCGTCATCTTTTGGAGCCTCGGCCTTCTCACTGTGAGGTAGAAAAAAAAAATCGTAAGTTTATTTCTAATAAGGTTAGATCATGGCACATTTATTATGATTTTAAAAAAATTATAAGTAATTTCGATTAATTTTTTATTTTTTTAATTTTTTAAACCAAATCTACCGAACAAACCCGTGCCCAACTAAACATATATATATATATAAATTATATATATTTTTTATTTATATTTATCATTCCCAACTCAATTATCTTAATTAATCCATGACTATATTATCAAATTTTCGTTAGCAAGAAATATCTGACGTAGATAAGTGGATATGTATATATATATATTTACTTTAGTTTTGTTCGAGAAGAAAAACCCAAAGATTGGCCTGCAACTCTGGGTTTGCCACTTAACAGGTATGATAGTATTTGATAATTGATATTCCAACTGTCATTAACTCGTCACAACCTACACAACAAGTTGACTGAGAAATGTATCTGCAACTCTCAAATTTGGTCTGTCTTGTTTTTCTTGAGAAACATTTTTCTTTCTCCCGACCTTATAACTTGCGGTTCAAAAATATAGAAAATATATTATAAATTTTGAGATTTGAATATCAAATTTATTAAATACCGATTTTTAAAAGTAATTTATAAATCAATTGAGTTTCCAGGTTCTTTAACACCGTCTAATTTGAATTCTGAAATGAAAAATTACTGTACATATTAGAATCATTTCCAGTAATCAAAGATACTATTCCATATATCTAAAATTATCATTAATCTAGTAAATTGAATGATTGATAACAAGCAACAAGCTGTGAATGCTTCAAAAAATAATATAAAATAACTTAGATATTTGACTCATCACAAAGAGGATTGCAGTTCAGACTCCATTACTCAAGGTATTTTTTTTTTTTTTTGTTCGAACATTCTGAACTCTAGAGATTTTCCCAGGAATTAGACATTTTCTGGACCTGCCACAGCTTCCCTTATTTTACTATCACTGAGAACTTCGCTACTTCGTGAAGAAATTTGAATTATTTTCATTCTAAATCTGTTGCAAGAGCACCCACTTCGTGTCTCTGGCTTTTCGAGACGACAATCATGGACGAAATACAAGAAGAAGACGAAAGAACTGGTAAAAATGGCAATGGCAAAGACAAAAACAGCTGCAACAGGGTGAATAAATGTGGAGAATTGATAAGCAAACCCAAATAAGATCAGATTGGTTAAAACCCAGATGACAGATTTCAAGAAATCTTTCCTTGGTGAAGCTTCCATGGGAGGTAAATCCTGGAGCTGTTTAATGCAATATATTAGACAGAAATAACCGAAGTAAACGAAAACTATGAAAGCCACCATGGAAAAGTCGCCATTAATGTAGGCCTTGTAGATTGTGGACATGGTGTTGAAAGTGAGATAAAAGTAAGAAATGGCTAGAAGAAATATGGGGATTTTTTCAGGATTAGTTGAAGAAGGGATTTTGGTTTGGTTTTGATCATTGGTTAGCACTGGCAGCATTGTTTTTGAATGGAAAAAAAAATAAAAAATGATAAATAAATTTTGAGATTGCGGGTGAAATTAATTCCTGTAACAAGAGATTATGCTGAGTTTGCTGGTTGAAAAGTACGGATAAAGCTGAGATTCTTGAGAAATGGAATGGTTTCTTAGTTCATCACGTCCATCATATATATATATATATATATATATATATACTTACGATGGAATTGATAGGTTTGCGGGAGAACACAAAGAAACTGCAGAGAAAATATTTGTGAAGTTGACTGAGGGAAAGCCGTTGCAAGGAATTTCCATGAACCAAGAAAAAGTGAATATCGCTTTATTTGAAGTTTCTTGGAAGTTGGAAACTTCATTTCATTTTATTTCTTTTTATCTTTTTAATTTTCTAAATCTGAACTTTCATGGAAGTCTCGGCGCAATGAAGAGAATAAATTCAAGGAAAGTTAGTGACAATATACTATATTTTTTTTACGCGTTATAATTATGATATATATTTATATAAATTTTAATAAATTAATAATTTATATTATATTAATTTTAATAAATTAATATATTTATATTAAGTTTATATTATTTTTATATTATGTTATATTTTTTATCGTATTTTAATTTTAAAAAAATTTATTTTTGCTCTCTGTGATTTAATATTTTAATAAAAAATTTTTTCTTATGATACTTATATCTTTTATACTTTTATTTCATTTATCACAATTTAATTCCGTTAGATATTAATAAAAAATTATTATTATACCTTGAAATCGATGAAAAAACTTTACTTTTTCTTTTATTTTCTCTCTCTCATTTCAAATTGAAGTTCGAACTTTGATTTAGGATTTTTTTTATTTTTCTAAATTTTCAGGGTTCTTGGGATGGTAAAAAAATATTTTTTCCCTAAGCGTGTTGGGATAGCAGATATTTTATAAATATTTTTCTTCTCTAAATATTTTAAATTTTTTTAAATATGTTAGGATGGTAATTTTTTTTTAAATACTTGATTTAAAATTTTTACATTAAACTTATATTTATGAAATATTTATTATCCCAAAAGAAAATTCGAGTTGTTATCATACTTGAAAGTGAAGCATCTTTGAAGAACATGAAGATGAAGAAAAAGAAGTCAACCTTTTTAGGTTTGAAATAAAGATTTTTTTGAGTAAATGTTGGATCTTTTTGGGCTATAAAGTTTTGGTTTTTGACATAACGTACCCTTTTTCTCTATCTTTGATGTTAATTTTTGTTTCATTTATATTTTTTCTTGATTAAATGATCATTGGGTATTTATATATATATATATATATATATAT
>JBBYHM010000027.1:1699869-1710665 GCA_038381775.1 Adansonia rubrostipa
TTAATTAATGAGAAATAAAAATTTAAATACTTAACTAATTGTAAATAATAATAATAATAATAATAATAATAATAATAATAATATAGACTTACTTGATTTTTAAATTATTATTCATAAACTTTTTTATATACAAAACCAAAATAAAATGAGAAAAAAATGGGACATCTAGATTTATTCATAGTTTAAGCAACCTACTTGAATCAGGTTAGGGATTGCATTTCTTGTTTCGAGTTAATTTAAAATAATATTTTATATTAAAATAATATATTTTTATTTAAATTTAATTATAAATATATAAATATTAATATAAAATTAATTTTTAATAAAATAAATAATAATTTAAAAATTAAATTAAAAAAATTTAAATTTAAATTTTTATAGATCGTAAACTTATCCGTAATACTTTGAGGGTATCTACTCGAAGATTTTTGATATGTAATTCCACTAGGTGGTGGCGTGTGGTGATGGAAAAAAGCACTGTTTGTTTGTTTGGCAGCAAAACACACCAAAGAAAGCAATAGTTGTCCTTGTCTGTTAGTAAACAACTAAACATGTGCTTTTTTATCAGGCAAAAATATAAATTATATCCGTTTAAAAATTAAATAATTTATTAAATTTAATAAATTTGATTTATATTTATATTAAGATAAAAAATTTTAAAAAAAGTTTACATACAGGACTAATTTAGCTAAATTTATTCATGAGTTGACTTACCACCTAGTTCGAGTCTCGTAAAAGTTAAATTTTAGATAAAATTTTTATAAATTTAGATTGATTTTATCTATATCACTATTTTAATAATAAAAATATTTTTATTTAAATTTAATTATAAAATATATAAATATTAATATAAAATAATATTTTAATATTTTATAAATAATAAAATAAGTTTTAAAGCATACTCAAATTTAAATAAAATTATTTTAAACCTTAATCCGGCTTAGATTAATCTAAATCAACTTATAAAACAACTTTGCTATATGCAAAACGTGGCACTGTCTCAATGGAGCTTCATGTATCCAATTCTTTCTAAGATGTAACATAATCCCAACCCAAACCAAATTATAAAAAAAAAAAAAACATTAAACAAAAGAACATTTTTTTAAACTATATCACTTCCATGTTCATTTTCTAACAATATATATGTATCTATCTATATATATATATATATATTGCACTTCTTTGTTTCTCTCTCTTGCCCAAGCTGCCCTTATTCTCTGTTTCAAACTACCCAATCTGCCCATTGTTGAAACCCTTTCCCTCTTTCTCAAGCAGCAGCAGCCCCATTATTTCTCTCTCTCTCTCTCTCTCTCTCTCTCAGAAAACGCCCTTTTGACTGAATTTCAAAAACTGGGTCTCAGTGATTATCATCCAAAAAATTATATATTTTTTTATTTGTTTGATTGCTTAAAATCACTTGTATTTATATGTTTTAACTTTTTTTTGGAAGGAACTTTGATGGTTTTAGAAAGATGGGGTTTGGTCATAAATCTGAGACAGTTGTTGAGAAAAAATCACCAAGGAATAAGAAAGATGGAGGGGAAGAAGATGAAGAAACAGGATGTTGGGTTAAATTAAGGCTTCTGGGAAGTTGCATGTCTTCAAGATCAAGAGTTGATAACTCTATGAGTGGAAGAACAGCTACTCATTATGGTAATAATCTTCTCTACTTCTCTTTCCTTTTATTTTTTAATCTTAAAAATTATTTTTCATATTTTGAAAAGAAAAAAAGGGAATATATAAGTTTTATGTGTGCAAAGCTTTTTTTCCTTCAATAGTTGAGGTTAAGGAATGTGATCTTTTGTTGATGATATCTAGAAGAAAATTTGTCGATAACCAAGTATTTTGGTGTTAAAGAACACATCTTTAAAGCTATGTTGGTAGGACTTTTATTTTTTTTAAATATATCTTACATGTATGGGGATATGGGTATTGGATATGACTTCAAATTCATGGAAAAATTTTAAAAAAATTTGAGCATACTCATGTCGTATTCATACTCGTATTAGATACAAGTGGATATGACATCAAATTCATGAAAAATTTTTTTAAAAAATTGAGCATACCCATGTCTTATTCATACTCGGTTTAGATACTTAAATCTGAATTCGAGTAATTAGTTGACAGCAACTAGTTTTTTTACCACTTATAATTTTGGAAAGCCAAAAAATATGATTCCTTGAGGCATTTGATGCAAATTTTGAAACATTTAATTGTATGATAAATGCATCTGTAATGCATGAAATGGTATCTGATAATTACTATTTTGGATAATTGTTGTTTGACCATTAATTTTACTGCCTTGTTCTTTGTATAAATTCAGCCGAAAGTAAGCCTTCAAAAGAGAAAAGCGGAGATCAACCTGTTGTTTCGGTGCCTTCTACAACCACTAGCAATGCAGAAACTGCTTCGTCGACGCCAAAATACAGTGAGGAACTGAAAGTTGCTTCGCAGCTTCGAAAATTCACGTTTATCGACCTTAAATTAGCAACTAGAAATTTTAGACCTGAGAGTCTTCTTGGTGAGGGTGGGTTTGGTTGCGTCTTCAAAGGTTGGATCGAGGAGAACGGAACTGCTCCAGTGAAACCTGGTACCGGGCTTACGGTTGCTGTCAAAACCTTAAATATTGATGGACTTCAGGGTCACAAAGAATGGCTAGTATGACATCTAAATCTAGTTTGTTTCTTTTGCAATCTTTTTAGATTCAAAGTTTCAACATTTTCCCTTTGTATTTCAGGCCGAAGTGGATTTTCTCGGTAACCTCCTCCATCCCAATTTGGTTAAATTGGTTGGTTACTGCATCGAAGACGATCACAGGTTACTAGTATATGAGTTTATGCCACGAGGAAGTTTGGAGAACCACCTCTTCCGAAGTATGTAACGTCCTTTTGTTTTATGAATACCTTTTGCATGGTTTGATGATAGTAGAATGGCCAATTATGGCGAGAACAAAGTTTCTGATGCTTGGTTATTACTTTCATAATCATTATCGTTCTGCTTTTATGCATCTGCATTTATGTGTTTGGTGTTTAATTTTCTCTGGTAACAACCATTTTTTGTGCAGAAGGGTCTTTGCCACTTCCTTGGTCGATTAGAATGAAAATTGCGCTTGGGGCTGCAAAGGGTCTTGCCTTTCTTCACGAAGAAGCCGAAAGACCAGTGATATATCGTGATTTTAAAACGTCTAATATCTTGTTAGATGCAGTATGTAACAAAAACCAAAGTTAGTAAGTTCCTTCCCTGATTTTACATTTTTCTTGTTCTAAAACTATTTCCAATTTCAGGATTACAATGCCAAGCTTTCTGATTTTGGACTGGCCAAAGATGGTCCTGAAGGAGACAAAACTCATGTATCTACTAGAGTTATGGGAACATATGGCTATGCTGCACCAGAATATGTAATGACTGGTACGTGGTAGAATTACTGCTTTATTTCCGGATTTGATTTTTCATGAATGAGTTTCCTTTATTTCTGGATATGATGTTTAGAGTTTTTATCTAGATTTGTGGTTATATAAATCTAATATGGTTATTAATTTAGGACATTTGACATTGAAGAGTGATGTATATAGCTTTGGAGTAGTTTTACTTGAGATGTTGACTGGCCGAAGATCCATGGACAAAAACCGACCAAATGGGGAGCACAATCTTGTCGAATGGGCAAGACCGCATCTAGGAGACAAGAGAAGGTTCTTCCGAATTTTAGATCCTCGCCTTGAAGGGCACTTTTCCGTCAAAGGTGCACAGAAAGCTGCCCAGCTGGCTGCCCAATGTCTTAGCCGTGATCCCAAAGCCAGACCTCGGATGAGTGAAGTTGTTGAAACCCTAAAGCCTCTACCGAACCTTAAAGATATGGCCAGCTCATCCTATTTTTTCCAAACTATGCAATCCGACCGTATTAGGTCGAACATAAATGCCAAAAATGGCATTCGGACACAAGCAGGATTCATTGTGAGGAACGGACAACCTATGAGGAGCTTATCCACTTCGAACAATTCTCCGGCTCCACATCACCAACCTCACCCATCACCAAAGCCCAAAGCAAAAGAATCATAGGTTCAAGCTTCTCTATGTTCATATCTAGAACTCAGTTCGCATCTGATGTCAGCTTCTTCCGACTGCAACATCAACCGGGAATAGGGGTTCCCACTGCCATTTCTTTGACAGAGATTGTTTCATAGTCCACTGTTTAATTATACCAGTAGAACTAAACAAACCATACCGGACGTGCAGCATCATGGCCAGTTACTTGTTACTCAAGTTAGCCCGTCTCATTTATTTCTCTCATTTTCATTGCTATCCTATACCGTTCTTCCGGATATTCTGGTTACATAGGAGAATTTCTTCCGGATATTCTGGTTACATAGGAGAATAGAGACCGAAAAAACTTACTGTGGCATGCCGGTAAAGGCAAGGATCCAAAAGCAGCCAGTAGCGCGTGACCATCACATGATTGAACTAGGGCGATGGTCGATGAAAGATAATGGGAAATATGAGGTTAATATATGTAAATCTTGTTCTTCTTACTCATTGGAGTGTTTGATCATTTAAGTGTGCTGCTAATATGCACTTTTCCACCCTCGCAAATTACTCTCTTCATTGTCCTTTTACCTTCTTTGATTTGCTGTTGTATAAATGGATCTCTTCTTAGTATTAACTTAAGAAAAATGTGTAAAGAAAAAGAAATATAGGGTGTTGTTTGTAACTCCTTTTTCTTTAGTATATGACTCAAAAGTTGGTATGTTTCTTTTTTTATTTTGTTCCGATTGTTTATTTTCTTTGACGTATCTAAATCCGACATATATTGGGACATAACTATTAAGACATAACTGTTCATTAAGGATCCTCTAAATGCATAGAAAATATAAAAAAAATTGAACATACTTATGTTGAATACATTAACATATATCCGATACTCGTATTGGAGTTTGAATAATATAGTTTCTTTTGACATAACAAATTTTCACTTTTTACCAAAATGTGCTCTCGTCTGCTGTCTTGAAACATATTTGAATGGGAAAAAAAAAAGTACTTGGTTCAATGTATGTACATATTCGGATATGAGAAAAAAATTTAAAAAAAAAAAAAAATATATATATATATATATATAAAAGCCTTAGAAATCGAATATATTCATGGTGGACTCCACCTTTACATTCGAATCAAATCACATAATGCAGACGTTGATGATGAATGATGGTGGGTGGTGTGGGATGGGATGATGTTCACACTGAGTGAAAGCACCCATTCAAGCATTCCAACCCTACCATTAGTCAAAAGTTTCGTTTGGTGTCTCTATCATAATTATACACTCTTCAACCTACCCACTCTATCTCCCACTTTCAATTTTTTTATTTTTTATTTTATTTTTTTTTCAACTTTGAACCTTAAGAAAATGAAAATTTTTCAAAATTATAGGAGCTTTCATTTTCATGCAAAAAATTGCATAAAAATATGATTTATCCTATGAGATTAATTGGCAAATTTGAATGTTAATTATTATTATTATTACTAATGTTTGTAGTGGAGGTCAAAATTCAAAAATACGAGAAAGAATTACAGGATTCAAATTTTAGATTTTTTTTTAAAATGATGAATGATTACGTGAATTAATTAAATTAAATTTTAAGTTCATTAATTAGTTGCTATTTATTTGCTTTAATATACCGGGTCGAAAAAAAAAAATGAAAACAAAGGAAATGAAAATGGCTATCAAACGATACAAAAATCATTGGATTTTATCATTTTAATGATTTACATTACTGAATTTCTGCTAAAATGTAGGATTTTTAACCTCAATCATTAGGTTTAAATCTTGTTAACTTTAAATATATTTTTCATTATCTCTTTTTATATAATATTCAAAATTCATATATATGATTTGGATCAATGATCAATTAGGGTTAAAAAGAATCAATAATATAATGAGAGGTTTTATCAGTTTGACTTTTAATTTATTTCTAATTTAAGTTTTTGCTCTATTAAATCTAATATGATGATGAAGTTGATGGGTTTTTTTTCTTTTTTTTTTTCTCATAAGGTTATCAATAAATAAATTCCATGGCTTATAAGATTCCATTGACGACAGTACTTATTCCATATCCTAAAAGAATGTTTTAAATCTGATAATTTTAAATATAATATAATTAAACGATATAAATATAATCAAAAATTAAAATACAATATGAAAATATAAATACGTTAAAATTTATATATTATAAATTATTAAAATATCAAAATATTATAAATGTGGCATAAAAATGCATAAATATAACACCACAACTGAATTACAAATCTAAACATTACCCCTATTAGCCTAAGACATTAGGAAGCCATTTAAATAAGAAGGTTTTGACAGACTTCTTAATACATTTTCTCGTCATTTTTTTAAAAAAATAAAAAATTGGACATTATATTAAGATTTGAATGCGCAACATGAATTATATGCTAGTTTTTCCATTAAATTCAGAATTTATAGATAATGAACTTATCCCATCTTATACGTGCACGTGAATGATGTAAGTCAATAGTGTTTACTTTCATATAAATTTACCATAAAACAGTTTCCTCCTTTTTTTTTTTAATAAATCTATGTATTAAACTTTTTATTTTGATATAAAATTATAAAAAAACTATCAAAATTAGCACAAATTTCTTTCAAATAGCAAATTTATCTAGTCTAGTCTAGGCCAAACCTTATCAATTTTCCATTTTATTTTTACAACGAAAAACCACCGACATTAAAGTGTATATCATGGCAACACCATGAAAGCCAGTGTTGAAACGGACTACACTTCCAAAATTCTTAAAAGCCTACCCCCATACTCTTCCAAGATGAGCCTTTTTTTTTTTTTTTCATAAAGGCTCAAGGCTTGAGTGCCAAAGCAAGTCCAACCTTGGGGCTCTTGTCGATGGACTTGGTATCGACCTCTCCGGAAACAGTAAAGAAGGATCTCGGGCGCCATTCGTGCTGGACAAGAGCGCTTGCCTTGCCGGCGTTGTTCACCCGTGCCTTGACCGTCGTTAATGGATCCAATGCATGTTGTGTGCCGACGGTGATGGTGTTTTCGTTGGTAGAGAAGCAATGGGTGACCTCAGCACCAACAGCAGTGTTTGTCAAGGGATTCACTATATGATAGTAGGATGCATTGAGAGAGTCACCCTTTTCATTGCTGCGTCAATCAACAAGAACATGGGTATTAAATAAGGGATACGTATACTCTAGACCTATGTTACTCGGACTCGGGTTTATATCCTCATACCCATGTTTGAAAATGTTTTAGACATGGGTAGTTGGAGAAAAATTAAGAGTCGGAGCAACATGGCACCAGATGGTTCAACTACAGGCAGGTTATATAGATTACATCACATACAGAGCCAATGAAGCAATGAGATCTGCATGGGAGAAGCTCAAACCAGCATTACATTTGGTGAAATTCCCGGTCTTTGTGTCGAACGAGAGATCAGTACCAAGTGCAAGAACATTAGTTCCGAACACACCTGAGAGGTTAACTACTGGGTTTGCAGTCAATCCAATGCTTGAGCTTATCCCAGCATACTCGTGCAAATACTGGAGTTCAACCTGATATACAAAGAGAGAAAATAGCATTGTCCATCAGCATCATGAAACATTCTAAGTAACACCCCGATGCTCTATCCATGCTCAAGGCAGCTGTAACATGTTCTTGAGATTAAAACCCGATACAAAATAGATGTTGTCTCTGAGCCTACAAATCGAAACTTGAGGACATAACTGCCTACCTTGCCAGACCTCTGATCAGGGACTCGGAAGCTAAAGATTGCCTTCAGCCCTGGTGCAGGTTCATCGACCGTTATGGTGGTAAAGAGCTGATAAACATACACTTATTTAGTACACCAAAAAATGTCCAAAAGAGCTTGTAAAAGATAAAAACCGTATAAATTAGATAACAAAGGAATATGAGGGGAAAAAAGAGGCACTACAAACAGAACCAAGGAGATCCTTCAATATAATATCATTCCCTCAAAGGCGATCAGATGTCCAAAAGGTACATCATGCCCCTAGAATATGATGTTCCACATTCCCCGGTTAAAGCAGAGGTTTCAAAAGAATTTGAAGACCAGGGAATATCTAATAGAGAAAAGAGCTTAAGAACTCCCTTGCTAAAAATATATACCAAGAACTCAAACTTATACATAAAATAAACTAGAAATAAACAAAAGAAAAGATGAAATGCTTACATTGGAGTAGGTGTCCACTTTAATATCAGTTGTGACATTCCTCTTCTTCAGCTGGGTGTTAACATCAGCCAGAAAGAGATCGCCTTTCTTCGTTCCAGCAGAGGTAATAGCCTAAAAATAATGGGAAAAAAAACAACCACAATGCCAAAGAATTAGTTATTCTTGTAGCAGATAAAAAAAAATAAAAAATCACATACATATATTCCTCGGACTCTTCAGTTCTCTTTAAGTACATATGTCCAATGCATATCAAGATATAGGTATGCAGATATAACCCTCCAAGAACCTTCTAAATACATGTAAAACTAATTAAATTGAACATAACCGTGACAGATACATACCTGTATCCGAACACTCAATCAAAGCCCAAAGTAACATATTCAGACATGATACATTGCAGCAAAAAGAATGAGATAGCCATGCTAAAACTCTAAAAACATAAATCTATCAACATTTCAAGCATTGAAAAAAAAATATACAGAAATGCACTAAATTTGTTACTATAATTACTTAAAAACTGGAAAAAAAAAGGAAGCCCAAAAATAATATATATTTGAAAAACAAATCTGCTAACATACTCAAAGTCAGCTTAAATATTCTTTCTTATATCAAATCAATATACCTTGACACTAATACATACATCAGAAAGATTCTAAAAACTAAAACCCCAAAGACAAATTTAAAAAAGAAACCAAGATCAGTATTTAGGTTCATTGAAATAAATAAAACCTGCATTTTGTATCAAATTCAAGAAACCGAAAAAGAAATCTAAAAAGATTAAAAGAAAAATAAATTTTAAACAAAAATAAGAACCAAACCAGAAAATAAAAATCAAAGCTTGATCCAACAATAATAATAACAAAAAAAAACAAAAACAAAAACAAAAACAAAAACAAAAACAAAAGAGATAACTTACAACTCCAGTTGGAGAGGTGGTGGTCAGAGTGAACTTTTGGTCAGTTTGATAATCCTTGTAAAGAAGGTCTATAAAATCCCCAAAAAACAGAAACGTAAACATAAAAATACAGATTGAAAGCTTAAAACACGTAATTTTTTTTTTTGAAAAGAAAATCGTTTTTTTATACCTCTGGTTTTCTTGCCGATTTCAGTGTAGAGACCTGGACCCTTGCCCATGATTATCTTTCAGGGATAAAAGATTCTCGGGAAAATTTTCAATTAAAAAGAAATGAAAATTGAAGTTAAAAAATCCCAGAGGTAAGAATAAATAGGAGAACTCAAAAACCCTAATTACACCTTTCTTTTCGGAGATTGGGGTTTAGGTTAAAATCTTGTTTTATTTATTGAAAAAAATGTGGACCGTTGGATGTTAGAGGTGGGTCGGTTTCTCTATATTATCACCGTTGATTCATGATTGAAAAATCTGATCACCTGTTATTTTCATTGATTTAATCTTTTCATTTTAATGACCCCCAAAAATATTATTTTTCCTTTTAAATTTGAGTACTTTACCAACAAGAAAAGGGATTTTATTTTTAACAAGAAATGGGTTTTTCTTTTATATTTTATTATTATTATTATTATTATTATTATTGAATAATAATAATAAGATGTTTATGTTAGTAATTAATAAATATTTTAAAAAATTAGATACAATAATAGATTATTACTTTTGTTTGGTCAATAAAAGAAATAATTTAATTAGCATACAAATGATGATGTCCTAATTAATTAGTGTTGTGTTTGAATTGGTATTTTTGTTATTTAAAACTAAAGAATAAATAGTTAATGATATTGGTTAAGATGATTGATTAAAAAAATTAATTAATGTATTATTTTTTAAAAATTCAATAAAAATAATACACTAAATGTAACAATTCAAAATTAAAAATTAAAAATTAAAATAATAATTAAATAATTTTTAATTAATATTTCTAAATATTTATTAATCGAATCCTAAATAAAAAAATAGAAGTTCACATAGCCTAATAAATTATTATTATTATTATTAGTATTTATTTACATCTTAATAAAATTGTTGAATAATTTTGATGTTTTCTGGTTTTTTGGATCAAAATTGCTTACAAAGTATAATGAGATTATAATTTAAAATTGTCAAAATCAAGAAGAAACAAAAAGGAATTTATGTAAGATGTTGCCAAAAAAAAAAAGTGGTAAACCAAATAGATGAAAATGACATTACTTTGTTTAGAATTACTAGAAGATTGGCCAATTATTTCCATCCAATGTCCTTTTCCTAGTGTCTATTTTATTTTATTTTATTATTTAATGATTAATTAGTCATCCACTCTTTTTTTTTTTTAAATAAAGTTAATATTAGTTTCATTTGGAAGATGGGATGTGAAATATTGTATATTTTTCTTTTTAATTTTAAGTAGTACTATAATTTTATATGTAATTGTTTTTATCTATGTATATTTAATAAGTATCTATAGATACTGATTAATTGATCCTTTTATGAATTAGTAATCCCATATCCTAAGATAAAGTTAAGTACTTAATTACTTTAATAAGGCATCAATGTGCTCAGATAATCTAAACTTTGTATAAAATTTATGTGCATTACCAAAATGGAAAAGAAAAAAAGGGAAAAGTCA
>JBBYHM010000027.1:1710765-1722347 GCA_038381775.1 Adansonia rubrostipa
AAAAAAAAAAAAAAAAAATTGTCCGAGAACACACAGTGTTTCTAATTAGAAATTCTTGAAGAGATGAGCAGAGTTTTTTAATATAAGAGATAAATCATAGTTGTCATATTGTCAAACTAGGAAAAGTTTGTCTCACTCTTTTTCTTTTAATTCTATTTCTTTTTTTTTCCAAACTTATCAAGAACAATAGCCAATGATATGTATAATTGTGAGCAAAAACTTTGAACCCCATCCAATTTTTGCCTAAGAAATTTAATGCATTTCCAGGCATCAAGAAAGAGCAGCAGGTTGCAGTTATGGGATTTTGAAGCCGATTAATTATGCAAATAAACAAACAAAAAAATTGTTTTCGTCGAAAACTATATGATCCGTTAATAAAATATTGAACTTTTAAGCTGAATCCATGGCAAACCTTACTAAAAAAAACACATGGTTTTTGGAAAACTGTTAAAACTAATAGTTGAAAAATGGTTAAATTCCAAGATGTTAACATCAATTTGGCTGGTGGCATATATTCAATCGAAGAATCTAAATTACGTTTGCAACCCTGCCCATTTTCATGCAATGGAGAGCTGTGGTTTAGACCATTTTTCTGATTTTGTGGAGAAAAACTCTATGGGCTCTAATTTTAGAAAGTACACAGTTATCATGTAAGGTTTATTTAAAGGCAACCCAAAATCTCTTGGCTTTCCCCAAATCTAAATAACCAAAGGTTTGGCCAAGAAGGTTGGCAAGGTGCCCTAAATATTAGGGTTTCACCCTATTTTTCTTAGGGTGGCTGGGATTATCGAACGTGCATGGTGTTTAGGTCTTAAAACCCAGCTAATTGAACCAAGAAAAAAAATATTACAAAAAGAAAAGAAAGGAAATATATATTAAGAAAATAGAAATGATGGTAACAAAGTTGAGGCTTGTTTTCTTCTTTTCTTTTGCAACCCTAATTCCAAGGCTATGTGCAAATATTGCTGAATTTGATGAGTTTTGGAAGCAACGTGAGGAAGAAGCATGGAACAATACCCTGGCAGCTTATGATCCAAGCCCTGAAAATGTCACCAGTTACCTCAACTATCATGTTAACAAGTAAATCTAATGGCATTCTCTTTTATCTCTCTTGTTTTTCTTTAGCATTGAGATGCGTGAAGAAATTACAAATACTGGGATTTCGAGCTTTGAAAAACATGTTGAATGTCAGTATTTAAGGACGATTGCATGAACCACACATGTTAAATCTTGAGTTTCATCTCGTTTTCATTAGTGTCTATGTACGTTAATCAACAATCTTTCATATTTACTAAAACCCGATTTTTTTTTTTAAATTTGTATGTTAAATATAGGCATTAAATATCATCTTTCTCGAACAATTTGGTGCAGGGCTCTTCTAGAAGCTAGTGTTGACGAAATCACGGAGTTTGGGGATGTTGGTAACAACAGCACAAGAAGGTTCTTGAGGGGCAAACACAAAAAGAGCTCTGGTCTATGCATGGCGACCAACCCAATCGACAGGTGCTGGCGATGCAAGAAGAACTGGGCCAGGAACCGCAAAGATCTAGCGAGTTGTGCGCTTGGTTTTGGCCACAGAACTCAGGGAGGAAAGAAGGGAAAGTACTATTTGGTGACGGATAATTCCGATGACAACGTGCTAAACCCCAAGCCAGGAACTTTGCGTCACGCCGCGATCCAGAAGCAGCCATTGTGGATCATTTTCGCTCATGATATGAACATCAGATTGTCACACGAGCTGCTGGTTCAAAGCAAGAAAACGATCGATGGTCGCGGAGCGAATGTTCATATTGCCTATGGATGTGGCATTACCCTTCAATTCGTGCACGATGTCATCATCCACAACATTCATATTCATCACATCATTCCTAGCAATGGTGGCCTAATCAGGGACTCTGTGGATCACTATGGTTACAGGACAGTCGGTGATGGCGACGGAGTTTCCATCTTCGGATCGACAAATATTTGGCTGGATCATCTTTCCATGTCCGAGTGTCAAGACGGACTCATTGATGCAATCCAGGGTTCCACTGCCATCACCATCTCAAACTGCCATTTCACCCATCATAACGATGTAAAATTTTTTACCTTAAAAGACCAAAAAATCGACACATTTTCCAAGATGTTGTCACCCAGTTTTTTCAACTGAAGCTTTTCTTGGATTTGTTCTTTTAGGTGATCCTGTTGGGTGCAAGTGATAGCTATGCAAGAGATAAACTCATGCAAGTCACAGTTGCATTCAACCATTTTGGCAAGGAATTGATTCAAAGAATGCCCAGATGCAGATGGGGCTTCTTTCATGTTGTCAATAATGATTACACTCATTGGAAAATGTATGCCATTGGTGGTAGCATGCATCCCACCATTATCAGCCAAGGCAACAGGTTCATTGCTCCAGACGACCCCAAAGCCAAAGAGGTAATCACGATAAACGCGATATAATAAAAAACGCATCCAACTGATCGTAACTTAACGTTAATACCATTAATTTGTGTTTGTTCATTGCATCTATACAGATAACCAATAGGAACTATGCACCGGAGTCAGAATGGAGGAAATGGGTATGGAGATCAGAAGGAGACCTATTCATGAACGGAGCTTTCTTCAGAGCTTCGGGTCCGCCCGCACCTCCCCATTTGAGATACAACAAGTTGGATATGATCAAAGCCAAGCCTGCAACATTTGTTAGGAGGCTTACTCGTTTTGCAGGGGCTCTTGACTGCAAAAAAGGGTTCAAGTGCTAGAAATAGTTCTCAATTCTACCAAACTGCGCTTTCTTGACATGTAAGCAAGATCATACAAGGAAAAAAATTCTCTGCTGGGAACTGTTATACATATATATATATATATATATTTATATATATATAATCAATACATTTTTTCCTTGAATTCAATAAAATTATTGTATTAAATATAAAAAATTTTAAGATAATAAGTAAATAGTTAAATTGGTGTGCATTCGATAAGCGGACTAACGAACCAATCTCTTAGTTGTTCTTTAATTTGTTTGTTGTTTGGATTCTTGAGAACTAAGCTGAGAATCTGATAATTATAAAAAAAGAATAATAATATTAAAAATATAAATATCATTAAATTTGTAAATGAAAATGTATATATTTGATAATAAAATAAAAATAAAAAAATATAATACGAGCCAAAGGGAGAATATTTGAGAAACCGTCTTTTTAAATAGAATTTCAAAATGAAATTTAAGAAAATTAAATTTCCTCATAAAATCCTTCTAAGTTCACAATTTCCCAGTTTTTTAAACAATGCAATTAAATATTAAACTTTTAAAAATATTTTAATTGAAATAGTTTCCCTTCTGACAAAAGTGACATTTGATGCCCTAGGCTTTGGGATGAGAGAGGTCAATATAGCTTTCAATGGAGAGAGGAAGAAAAACTAATCCAGAAGCCCCTCAAAAACAGAATTTATAGTTTAATTCAATTGATTCGATCATTCTTACAAAATGTTTTACAATTCGAATACCAATTATCTTCAAGCCTAACCTATTCCCAAACTAATACTTACTTCAAAAAGAAAATTCCTATATTGGGCAAAAACTTGGAACAAAAAAAATCTGAAATGTGAATCCAATTACTACAAATACTATTACCATTCAATTTTATTTCAGGGTTTCAGTGGGCACAGCTTCTTTCAATGAAGAGAGGAAGAGAGAATAATTTAGAAGGAAAAAAATAAGTTGAACCTATAATTTACTCCAATTGGTCCATAAAATCACTTTTATAAAGTGACATTTGATATATTTATGGTTTAAATACCAACATCTACAATCCCTTCTTCTATTCCTAAACCACAGCCTATTTTTTACCCCAAAAAAATTACCAAGTTATGTTCTGACAAAAACGAGCTGAAATGTGATCCAACCAATACTACGACCATACAATTTCATTCGATTTTGGGGTTTCAATGGACATATCAGTCAGCCCTCATTACATCTTACAAAATGTGAAAGATTAGAATAACACTTTGAATGAGAAAAAAAAAAACACCTTTTAATTGCAAAATAGTCCTCTTACCATTTTGTTCTTTATTTCTTCTAATCTCTCTATGCCATGGCTGAAATGATAAGAACTCCACCCCAAAAACTCCCAACTGACTGCCTTCTAATTTTATGCACTGTCGGATTCGTTTCCCGAATCTATGTTCATTGGTTGAGGATTTTTATATGCATTCCTTTCAACATCGTATCGCTTCCTATCTAATTTAGCCTTTGCTTCATATGGTTCTTTTTCCTCCTCTGCAATAAAATGTTTTTATTGTTACCATCCAAGCTAATACGCTAAAAGGTCATTTGAAGCTAAAACCAACATATTGATTTAACAAACCATTAAATAATTTGGAAAATAAACATACCTGACAGCTTTTTCCACTTCTCGCCAAGTATCCTTGACATCTCTGTAAACGAAGCTCCAGGATTACTTTTCTTAACATTCTGCAAACAACATAACCGGATTAATCAACAGATTCAATAAAGCTCACTTCATTGATTGGCTGCACAAAAATATTTCACCATCAATCAATGTAAATACAGACTATGTGACCCACCTCCCTTTCTACTTGTGAGAAAAACATGAAACCCGACATAGCCCTCTTTGGCGCATTTGGATCCTTCTTTTTCCTTTTTCTCTTCTTCCCATCATCTTGTCCGTCTTTAGCTTTCTTCTTTGTTGCCTTAGAAGAAGCAGCTTCCTTTCTGGGATCCCTCTTGGCAGGCTTCTGTAGTTGGCTATTCAATATGAGATACCAAAAGATAATTTGTCCAAAATTTCCACCACACGAATAAAGTATGTGAAGGAATAAATGACTTGCCTCTTTCTCGCCTCCACTTTCACTAGCATCAGATTCTTCCTCTCCAGAATCATCAGTTGGTGATCCTCCATCGTCCTTGTCAAGAACAAAGTCCTCATCCTGCATTGATTCACCATGTTTACAACGCCAACAAAAAGACAACCAGGGGGAACATGCAGAAACTACAAAGTCAGACACAGACATCTACAACAGTTGCTGCTCAATGTTACATGCAAGCAGTCACAGAGGACATAACATGATATGGGGATATTTTTCTTTTCTATAACTATTAGTAAAACCAATAGACTTAACAAATGCTTTTCATATTTGAGGATAAAATATATGAACTTATTGTATAACATCTGCCCACATAACAAATATAAATAACATAAAGATTGTTCACCTGCATTACAGGGCAAGAATATAAAATTGTAAACAATACATTTTTCAACAAGACAACAACCATATGCATATTGTGCAACAACCGAATAAAATTCAAACTACAAATAAAAAAATAATTGAGGTAACTCATAAAGAATTCACCTCCTCATCACTTTCATCTCCACCAGCTTCATTCTTAATGCGTTCAAGATGTGGGTCAACCGCATCATCATCCTCTTTTTGAAGAATTTCGGCCACGCCATCTGTGGTTCGTACATCTCCAAGGTTCATAATCTTCAAACCCTTAGAACTGCATGGACAGACAGCAGTTAATATATTGCCAAAAGGACCAAAGTTGTTCATTTAATAAAAGAACATATCAACCTAACCTGATGAAGTCAAACAAATTGTGATATTCGTTTCTCTGAATATTCCGAAATAAATGTTCTTGCTCCGTTTTTAATCTTATGAGAAGATCAAAGTAATGCATATTTGAGCCACCAGCAGCATGCCTCTCAAATTCAACATAGTCAATCTGGCATTTGAAATAAGAAATAATTACCAAACACGTAATTTGAAGAGGACAGCTATCATTTGCATTTAGACAAGCAAATCAATGTAAAGACAGTTTAGACTCTATACCTCCTCATGAAGAATAAGCGTAGGAGGTTTGGGTAGAAAGAAGAAGCTCTTTTCGAGTGGATACAGGACTCCATCTTCAGCTTTCAGTGAAGACTTGACCGCATAACCATCTTGACAGCTACGGAATTTCCCTGGCTTGGTAACTTTGGCACCAGATAAACCACGCATTACTGTGGTGAACACTTCATGAATGAGTCCCTGTAAATTTGATAAACAAGCTTGTAAATCAAAGGGCATGCAGTGCTTTGGATGGACTTATATGTGAAAAAATTGTATTACCTTATAAGATGGTTCCAACTTGTCCTTGTACTTTGTATTCAAAAGATCCTCATTTATGGACAAGGTGCTTTGAACAACATAATCAGTTTCAAACTGCAAAATGAACAAGGAGAAAATAAGTGCAAAAACACTCATGGAACATGCAGTGAATACAGATTTCCGGAACCAGCGATACCTGCAGGACAATATGGGGGTACAAAGTTTGCCCTTTACGGATAGGTGGATCAAGTGTAACAACAACAAAAGTGTGAGGCTGGTTAGACTGTCAAACACATAAAAGGGTAGGGAAAATATATGTTAAGAAGTTATAAATATCATTACTATTTTTATCAATGAACACCATTAGCTTGAAATCAAGGTAAAGAATTAAAACCTTTGGAAGCAAAAACAGGCGAACAACACTGCTATACTGAATTTTGAAATCATTTGCCTGGCCTTGAAGTCGCAGAAATGAGAGATGAAGTTCAACGCTATACCGACCCCTAAACATAGAGCAAGCTAAATCAGCCATATGAAGAGAATGTTTAATCAGCCATAACAAAAAGCATGCTAAATCAGACATATACGAATAAAAAACAGTGTTAATAAACCAACAAATGAAACAAATGAAATATATGCGAAGCACACATGCATGTGATTACATATGAACATTGTTTCATCCTTTTTCAATGTTTGAGCAAGAGCTACCTTGGAGTGAGGATTGCAATGCCCTCAAAAGTGACAACAGCTTCCTCAACTCCAGCACCAACATCAGCCACTGACATGATTTTCTCACGGAAAACCTAACAGAAAGTTATTAGTACATGGCATCACTAAAGTAATCATAATTTGTACATTCACATGATCCTAACAGAAAAAGTGACAACAAACTTACCTGAGCAGGGGGACGATTTTCATCACCAACGAATTGAGTGTTAGAATTAGGTATGTGGAAACTTATCTCCATCAGTGAATCTTTCTGTCATGGATGGAAGAAAACCTACTTTAGAAAAACAAAACCAAATGTGTGTCCTACTCCTGGAAACTTTTCTATACGGAGTCAAGCTTACATACAGATAAGGTGGTCACTAGCATTTTGCGAGGGAGAGAGAGACTCCTTTAAACATTAACAAGTAATCAGCAGAACAGTGAGAAACACACCTCATTAGCTCCGGTTGTATCATCCACATGGAACTCCAAGATGACATCATTTTTCCCTTGAAGCTGAGTTTGTGACACATCAGCTAATGACACTTCAAAAGCTTGTTTAGTACCAGTCATAAAGGTAAGCATATTCCCTGCACAAACAAATTGAGGATTTTAAAACTATAAGAATAAGCAGTTTATGCCATGCCAAAAGCCTGGTGAATGCCAGAATGCAAAACCTAGCCATAAAGGATAAAGATCAATGATCCAAGGACCATGATATATGATGAAAACTTCGGGATCTCAATTAAAAGGCTGCTAGAACCTAGAAACTGAAGCATTAACTCCTCATTCTCTCTAGGGCACAAGATATGAAGCTATCGAATGCAGAGAAGATATACACCAATATCCACTAATGACAAAACAGTAATAGAAAACTGTACAAAAGTGCCACAAGGCACAACAAATCACCAAATTTTGGGAAAAGCTTAATATCTCACAAAATTATTGATGACATCCTATGTTATGTACCCTTAGGCCCTGGGCCATAAAAAGCTTGCGAACCTAAAAAATGATGGAAAATTGTTCAAAACCTAAGAACAATGTTTCAAATCTCAAACATCATCAAGCAGATACTAACGAGCGCACAAGATTTGACCAAGTATGGAACATAAAAGACAGAAACAGTTTGAAAGCACTTTATGTAATCTGCTTCTGCAGCCACAAACAGAAATTAATGTATGTTAGACAGCATAAATAAGCACATGGAAATCAAATGAGATTCACCAACCACTTAAATCAACTTCACCCCAATTACAACCGCTGACAGAAAGCTGCTTCTCTTCTGGTGTTATTCCACAATTATTCTGGAAAAAACTGGTCAAACTGGCAACATCCTACAAAGCAAACATAACAAAATAAAACAAGGATCATGAGTTGATAGCACTCCCATCCAAGGATTATAAATGAAATGCAAGTATTATTTATCAATTAAAATAGTTCATAAGTTCTACTGGAAACCATTAGGTGTGTAGAATAAGAAAATACACCATTATTAGGTAATAACCTGGTCACGGAATCCAGTGAACTTGTAGTACAACCCATCTTTGATTCTAACACCAAGTTGATTTGTCCTAGGCACCTTCATCCATGTAACCCCTAATATATCAGATTTATCAACTTCTACTGCTTTACCACCTCCTTGTTTCTTCCATAAAATCCCTCCTGAATAAATTTTAAGCTGCCCAGGATTCTGCATTTAATCAGATGAAGTGACAGGCATGTAAGATTCCAGTTTCTATTTCTTCCTAGAAGTAAAGTAAGGGGAAAAAGAACTTAAGTCCATGTTATGTAAAACAAGAAAACAAATGATTGAACGTTATATCTTAAGAACTTACTATTAAGTCAGACAAATCAGACCAAAGATTAGAGACATTTATACTTTTCTCAGCAGTTTCCAAGAAAATTACATATAAAATATAGAATTCAGATAGTGGGATATCTAAGGCTTTAAACTGAACAAACAAAAGAAGGCAACAATCATATGTTCAGCTAATTTGTCCCTATTCTTGCCACTTTCTCATTTTCACATTTCAGCAAGAGACTAGATGTTTTCATTTCCTTCTTTCCTCCAACCAAGGCTTCAAGAAGGATGATAGCAACTAATGTTTCTTTAACTCAATGATCCCTTACAACAAAAAAGACTAAATTAAAAAAAAATCGAATATTTCTTCTACGCAATTAATAACGGTTTCTATATAGGTGATCAGAGAGAAAACAACAGCATAAAGAACCCAAATTTTATTTCGTAAATCAACAAAGCCTAAACTGAAAACATAAGATTTTCACCATAAACTAGCATTCTTTAAAGCCTCAATGAATTAGGGTTTTAAGAGAATCAACCGCACATAGAAAGACATGGTCCATTTCCTTCTATCAAACATAAGCATCTATGAAGCAGAGAGCAAATAAAAATCATTAAAAAAGAACTGAAAATTAGGGGTTTTTTTTTTTTTGAAAAAGAAAAGAACCTAGCAATAACAACTAACAAAACTGAAAGATCCGATCCAGTTTCCACCAAATTTTACCCTAAACATAACGAAGCCACGTGAAAACAAAAATAATAAGAACGAAATTAAGTTTTCAAAATTATTCCAAAAGAGAAAACGAAAACGAAGAGAGTAAAAACAGAAAATTAAGCTACAAATTAATCGAGGGAAAAAAAAAAAAAAAGAAAGTTCGATCGAGAGGGGAGAGAGAGGACTGACCGTGCCACCTCGGCCGCCAAGGGAGATATTGTTGAAGAGATGGCCGTCCGTCATGGCGGCAATGCGATTGCCAGAGAGAGAAAGGCAACGGAGTTCGGAAAGAGAAAGTGAGAGAGTGGGATTGCAGGGAAAAAGAAAGGGAGAAGGGTAAAGCTTAAAATTCGAGTTTTACGCTTAAAATTTAAATTTATTTGTGTTGTAATTTTATTCGATTCATGGATAAATTTATTATCGGATAATTTTTTTTTAAATTTTTTTTTTCAATTGTATGGATCAAGTTGTGTCAAGTGAAATTCAGATAATAAACTTTTTTTGGTTTAATCTAATGTGACAAACTTAAAAAATTAAAAATAATGTTAAAAAATATTAAAATATTTTAAATAAATTATTTTTATGTTAATATTTATATTTTATAATTAAATATAAATAAAAAATTAAACTTATAATAAAAAATTAAGTCAAGACTTGATCAGCCTCCTATTTATAGTTAGATCCTGAGCTTGGGCCTGATCGGATCGAGATTCAATAAGTTCATATTTAAATTTGATTCAATTTAATTAATTTATTTAAATTTGAATTATTATTTATCTGATTAAAAATTATTTTTTATTAATATTTTTTAAAAATTAAATTTAATTAAAAATATATTATTTTAATTTAAAATTACTGTTTAAATATAACTTAAAATAAGGAAATTGAGATATCGTCTCGGGATAGCACACTTATAACCATTTACTTTATACAATTTGATTTCTTATCTTTTAACATAACTCAGGAAAGAACAACATATATATTACCTTATTCAAATGCCAGCCCCTAAATATTCTTTAAATGAAAGGCCTGTAATTGCGTCATATAAAAGGCCATGATAAAATAGTTTTTTTTATCTCAGCTGGATTTGGAAAATGAAAACTTCAAAAAGACTAAAAAAGTTATTTTTTTTTATTGGTTTCATCTCCACAATGAAACTTTTAGCTTTGATTTGTCGACTACCCCGTCCGAGCGCCGCATATCAGTTTAGTTTAAGTAACATTTGTTGGGCTCTTTTGGCTAATCAAGGCCCATACAGATTCGACCCACACTACAGGATTTCTTTCTGATGTCACGTTTAATCAGCAACTCCAAACCCAAATCACTTGATTAACCTAGGACGCTTATAGATGATACGAATTTAGATATTCACATTTATACGATTTATTTTTTTTGAATATAGATATTATAGATTCAAAATAAATGTGAAGATGAATTTTTGAATGTTTATTATCTAAATTTATATCATACATGCAGATAATAGATTCAAAGTTATTCAAATTTGTTTTTGTAAAATATATAAAATTTATGCTTCATGTAAGACTTTAATTTATTTAATTTAATTTTTTTTGCAAATTTAGATATCTGATGAATAATATTATTTAAGTCAAATTTGGATGGATAGTAATGTGCGGATTTGATGCGAATAATAAACAGATTTTGATTTTAAGGAAGTTTTCTACATTCGGATTTAGATATTACAAAAATTGTAAATATCTGATCCATTGTCATATCTAAATTAACGTCTGTTGAAACCTTAAGCTCTCGGCACAGTCAATGGAGATGTATAAACCACCAATCTACCATAATAAATGCTGGTCAAAAGTAAATTTGCTTGTAAGCTAAGTTGGACCACAATTTAAAATTTTTTTTGTTTATACTCTCAAGTTGACTTTAAAAATTTATTTCATTGCTTAAAATAATATTAAAAATAAAAAATTATTTTTTTAATATTTATAATTAAATTTAAAAAATTATTTTTATTATTTAAATAATAATTTAATCGGATAAAATTACTTGACCTGTAAATAAATCTTGGTCGGAAGTAATAAAATAGTAAACCTACTAACTCACGGATAACTAACCTTTCTCCTTACTTTAAAATCGAAGTATGCCTAAAAACATAACATCGAGGTAAACCTCACTTCAACCTAACAAATCCAATAACCTATTCATCTTCAACGACAACATCAACATCATTCATTACTTTCCCTAGATATAAAACATATATTTCCAGTTTTTTGTCTAGTTTACATATCTTCT
>JBBYHM010000027.1:1722447-1741797 GCA_038381775.1 Adansonia rubrostipa
AACATCAACATCATTCATTACTTTCCCTAGATATAAAACATATATTTCCAGTTTTTTGTCTAGTTTACATATCTTCTTTCCCGGCTTCAAGGAATCCAACCATTGAGAGTCTGACCGTTCAAGAACAACAATCCGATACATATATATATATATATATATATTTAAAAAATTATATTTTATATCATAATCGAATATATATTAAGTATAAATATGAAAGATGAATATCTAAAAAAAATAAGTGTACGGGTACGGTTCCTTAATCTTTCGAAACAAAGCTAGGTAGTGGACTGAGAGAAAGAGTTAAAGTAGTTAATAAAGAACAAAAATTATGCTTCATCTAAGTATTTTTCTTTACAATCTGGAGGGTATTTCTTGAGCCACCCTCCAACTTGAATTAAAATAATAAAGTTCACATTGTCTGCAAGAATATTTTGTTCAATTGATTCCATAGGAAACTAAGCCAATTAGAGCTTCGTAGCAGGTGCAATGAGGTACCCAAAAAGTCTGTCAGTTCCAAATGATACAAATAAATAAAATAACAAACAGGACGGTGAATCCAATGAAACTTCATCTTATGAATTCACCATGTTCATGTAATCATCACCATTAAATTCGTTGCATCTCATATTGGTTAAATCTTAAATTAAAAAAATTAATTGATTTTAAGTTAGATACTCAACATTATATTCGAGTCTTAAGTTCGTATAATTTCCATCCGGTCATCCCTTCCGAGTTTTGTTAAATCCGGTATTGAGTGATTGAGAGGTTTGTTAACTGTAAATGATCTTTACCTTTTTCGCAGAAAACAAAAGGTTCGAAGGAATTTCTGGAAGATTTCTTGTAAGGTATATCGAACATAGTTTGTTTATGTATTTAACTTTGTCTGATTATGGTAATGCCAGGTCAGAAATAGTCATGGTAAAAACAACTACCAACAAACCAGTACTTTCTTTGTTTTTAGAATTTGTGTTTAACAGTATTCGAGTTGAACTGTTTAGTCTGTTTGTAGACAGATATTGTTCATGAGGTTTATAGGTTCGATTACTTCTAGGTTCTAAATGTAGCAGTGGCGATCTAGCAATTTGATCACAATGATATTTGTAAGCTCTTTTTATATCTTCAGGCTACGGCCTCCTTCATCCCAAAACAAAGGTCATAACTTGTGAACTTAAGACTTAGTTAATTTATACAGTTACGAGGTGACGTCTAACAAATTTAGGATTTAAATTTTAGCATTTGTAACCTTTTCTGATATCTTTAGATTATAGCTTATTTTGTACCTCAAAAAAAGCTTTGATCATAGGAATCCAATATTTAACGTAGTTGATTCATATAGTTATCTTTAAAAAGTAATATCCAACAAGTTTACAATCGAAATTCCAACATGCATAATCTCATGATCTCCTTTATACCTAAAAAATCCTTTGATCCTAAGATCCTGAAACTTAGCTTAATTGGTTTATATAATCATCTTTAAAAGGTAGTATCTAATAGACTTAGGGATTCAAACCCAGTATTTTCCATATCCCCTAAACTACGACTTCCTTTAGAAAAAAAAAGCCCTCAACCCTAATGCGAATGAGTGAAGTCGGCTAGTTATATGAACCATACCATGGACTGAACATAGGAAGAACTAGCAAAAGACAAAAATCTCTAAAAATGGCAGCATATATTTGTCCTTATTAGTTGATGCAGCAGAAATAGCAAAACGACTTTGTGAAGCAAATTTGAAATGAATAAACAATCGATTTATATATATATTTATATATATTGCTGGAAAACCGAATATGGACATGTAAAATTTGCAAGGAACAATGCAAGCTTGTCTTAATTGCTCATAGGGATCATCGACATACTTGTTTTGAACTTAAACAATAAGTTTCTGCAAACAGTAACGAAACATAATAGCTCCAAAATTGGTAATAACATTATATATACAAGAAATTCTTTACTCTCTATGTATCAAGCAGCCATTGGAAGAACAAAAAACCAGCAAAAGATAGAATAAAGAAGAAAAACAATATTCAAGTTAACAAGAGATCAGATGGAAGTGATGATGGTTAAGGATGAACAAAAGGTAGGAAGGCGCCGGATTTGCTCAGCCGATGGTGAGGTTCGAGCACTAAGATGTGTCAAAAGACGTCGAAGAGATCCAGTTTCAGTATGTGATGAAAATCGAGGTGATCAGCAACTACTGCAACAAATTGATCAAAGCAATGGTGCTGCTACCACTGTGAAAAGGAGTTCGCGGTTTCGTGGTGTCAGCAGGTGCAAAGAAGACCTTTTAAGATTGTTTCATATGCCCCTTCTTTTCATTTCTCAATGGCTAATTTTTTATCCATATGAAAAAAAAAAAAAAATCAACAGGCATAGATGGACTGGCAGATATGAAGCTCACTTGTGGGATAAGCTATCTTGGAATGTTACACAGAAGAAGAAAGGGAAACAAGGTAATGAAACTATGTTTCTTTGTTTTGCATATCAGTTCTTTTTTCGTTATAATTTTCAATCCAGTATGCTTACATGTTTGCATGATTTTTTATGTTCTTCGATTCATTCGTGCTATGGAATCGGCTCGTGGATCCTGCAGTTTATCTTGGTGAGTAAATAACAAGTCAAGTTTCACTTTTCTATATATATATATATATATATATATATATATATATATCACTATGTTGCTCCCATTCTTCATTTTTTAAGTACCCATGTCCAAATACATAAAAAAACTTAGAAAAACTTAAACATGCTCGTGCCAGACTCATCCTCATATCCAATACTCACACTTGACTCCAAGTAACTTAGATATATATACCACCCAAAAAATCTTACATAATAAGGTAAAATAACTATGGTATCTTTTTCTAAACTTTTCAGGAGCTTATGATGATGAAGAAGCTGCTGCAAGAGCATATGATTTAGCTGCACTTAAGTATTGGGGGACATCAACTTTTACCAATTTTCCTGTATGTATATCTTATAATCTCATTCAACATATATATATATATATATATATATGATCTTTTCTAGGAGTTTATAGGTATATTAATTAAAGTAGTATATGTAAACAACGGATCTAACTTGCTTGATGATTTCTGCAGATATCAGATTATGAAAACGAGATTGAAATGATGCAAACTGTCACAAAAGAGGAGTATTTGGCCTCATTAAGAAGGTAAAGCTTTGCAAACAAAATATAATTAAATAAAGGCTATTCAAATAAATAGGCAACAATTGAATTTTCTTTTTTACAGAAAGAGCAGTGGGTTTTCAAGAGGTGTATCCAAGTACAGGGGAGTTGCAAGGTACATTTCTTGATATTCTGGTTAACTATGTTACCCCGACATTGGGATGAATATGTGCCCAACAAGGGTATATTTAATTGTTTATAAGTTTTATCACATGTTTGGAGATCCCCATATCCTTATCTGAATTTGTGCCAGAAACAAAGTCATATATGGGTACTTTTAGTGAAAATAAAAGTCCAAGTAACATATTTGATGACTAATATCAGTATTTTAACTAAAGATATATTCCTTTGGATAAAACATGCAGGCACCATCACAATGGAAGATGGGAAGCAAGAATAGGGAGAGTCTTTGGAAACAAATATCTATACCTTGGCACTTACAGTAAGCTTCCTTACTTTCCTGTGTTCAATACATGGCAAACTTTCAGCCATGGATAAGAAAGATAAAGTTCTAGATATCTGTCTAAACAACATGCTTATCTCACTTCCAGGCACCCAAGAGGAGGCTGCTCGAGCTTACGACATTGCCGCAATTGAATATAGAGGGATAAATGCTGTGACCAACTTCGATTTGAGCACTTATATCAGTTGGTTAAGGCCTGGAACGACAAATAATCTAATCGCGGCTAATGAATCACTGGCAAAGATAGAACCTGAATCTAAGCCCTCATTCCACCATTCTTTTGCTTCAGATTACTGGAAATCTCGTCACAATCAAGAAGCTCTTGAAACCAAAATCCCTGTCAATTGCTCATACAACAAGTCTTCTTCTTCGTCACCTACTGCACTAGGGCTGCTGCTTCGATCTTCGGTGTTTCGAGAACTGGTGGAAAAGAATGCGAATTTATCTGAAGATGAAAGCAATTCTAGTGATGAAAACGATGAACCTAAGAACCAACAAGCAGGAGGAAGATATGATGGAGGTGAGTTTGCTGGGACATTTTATGGTGAAATCGGTAGTGGTGACTTCCCATTTATTTGCTCTTCCGGTGAAGATAGCATGGGTTTGCAAGAAAGAGAGCTCCCAGCTTTCATTTTATGATCTTCCCAAGAATGTGCAGTTTGTATATAGGTTGCTCTGAATTTCATTTTTATGTTTGATACTCGTGTTCAAAATGTATCCGAACATGAGTACTTTTTAAAAAAATCTAAAAAAAATTAAATATATTTGTATCAGATAATTTATATCCGAAAGCAAGTAATATAAGTTTGTATGGTTTAGAAAGATAGGCAAGCAGCTGGTGCTAGCATTCTGGATGTATTATAAAACCTGCAATTTTGTAAATTATAATTAGCCAAAATTGTGGATATTCTTGCAAAAAAGATTGGGTGTAATTAGCTAAAGTTTTGAATTAAATTGTTATTTCCGTGTTTTATATACATATATATATATATATATATATATATATATAATCCATGTTGTACTATAAAGATACTATATGTTTTGAGTTGAAAACAACGAGAAAATATATGATTTCTTATTAGTTTTTTTACTTTTCACATATTTTAGATAGACTTTTCATCAATCGAATTTGAATAAGAACTTTTTATTTGTTCAATATAATTTGGATTAATATTCATTTAATTAAAAAATTTTTTAATTTAATTTAATTATAAATATATAAAATATTAATAAAAATAATATTTTAAATAACAAAATAAAATTTTGAGTCCAATCCAACTTAATTCAAGATTAAATAATAAAGAATACATATATTTTAAAATCTTACATAATTCAATCCGTGAATATCACAATTATAGTTTATTCAAGTTTTTTGCTAATGCTCAATCAAAATTTAGCATGCAAATTTAAGAAAAAAATATTAAACTCACTATGGATCAAACTCCTAAATTTTACAAATTAATTAATAAGATAACATATATTTTTTAAAATATATTAAAAATAAAAAATTAACTTAAAAAAATTATGACATTTAATAATATTATGCTTTACAAATAATGTATCAAAAATGAATTTTAAAAATTGAATAATCATACAAATATTGATAAGATATAACTTAAATAATAATTTAATTCTATAAAAATATTTTTATTATTTTTAAAGAATAATAATAATTTAAGTTCAAACTTTAAAATAATATTTTTTTATTTTTTAATCATTCATTAACGATTGAATATCTCTAAAATTATTTTTATATTTATTAATTAATTACTAAGAAAAACAAATTTTGAAGGCAGTTTAGTAATTTCAAACAAAATGCTACGACACAGGTCTCATCAAATCTCTCCCTTCTGAAACTCTCGAATTTTGGAGTCCCGTAAAATTTCCCAATTTCCCAAATCCACATCTTTAGGGTTCCGTTTTTAACTTCCAATTCCCAAATTTTAGATCTTAATTGCTCAAATCAGTTAAAGAACGGGGCAAAAATGTACGGATTCGAAGCTATGACATTCAACATCCACGGCGGTTACTTGGAAGCGATCGTGAGAGGTTACAAGGCGGGACTCTTAACCGCCGCTGATTATAACAATCTTTGCCAATGCGAAACCCTTGACGATATCAAGATGCACCTTTCCGCCACAGAGTACGGTCCTTACCTCCAAAATGGTACTTTTTTTTTTCAATTCCTTCCGATCTTCAATTTATTCGCCTTTCCAATTTCCAATCTCCTGAGATAATGCATTGATTTTCGTTTGGATTGAGTCGAAACTGATGTTAATTATAGCATTAGAGAGTAAAATTAAAGCGCAGCTTGTTAAAATTTTATTCATTGAGATACCACTTGCTGATTCTGTGCAGAACCTTCACCATTGCATACGACTACGATTGTGGAGAAATGCACTCTTAAACTTGTTGATGAGTATAAGCATATGCTATGCCAAGCTACCGAGCCATTGTCCACCTTCTTAGAGTATATCACGTATGTAAAGATTTGTCCTTTTTGGTTCTTTATTTGAATTTTTTTTTTTTTTGAGATAAATCGATCATCCTTCTGTTTGATATAGCAATGGAATTGATTTATCTTCCATATTATGATCTAGCTTTGATTTAATTTATTAGTGGCAGTGTGCATCATTATGTGTAACATTAGTTTGTTTTTCGAACTAGGCATAACTGTAAAATACTAGGTGCTAATTCAGTAACATCGAAGAACTTGTAGTTCTGAGTTCTGTCTTTGTAGTATGAATTGTGCACTTCCTTGCGCTGCTTAGTGGTTTTGTTATTTCGTGGGGGAGAGACCAATCTGCTTTTTTATTTCCTTAAAAGTTAGAGGGTGTTTCCCTCATCTCATGAACTGGTTAATCCATTTTAGGCTCAGGTGGAACATAGCTGCCTGAATTGTTGGACTTCTTTGAGTTTTCTCAGGGTTATATGAAAAATTATCTGTTTAGATGGTGTGGAGATGCAGTTTGATTAACAGGTTTTAAAACTAAAATTTTGATTGTTCCATTCAGGTATGGTCACATGATAGACAATGTTGTCTTGATTGTTACTGGAACCTTGCATGAGAGAGATGTTCAAGAGCTTTTGGAGAAATGTCATCCTTTGGGCATGTTTGACAGGTAATCTAATGCCTAGATAGAGATCAGATTATTCACATAGTTCATATATGCTCACTTTTTTCTTTTTTTTGGCTGTTTCAGCATTGCAACCCTGGCAGTTGCTCAGAACATGCGTGAACTCTATAGATTGGTTCTTGTTGACACTCCACTGGCTCCATACTTCTCTGAGTGTATTACCTCTGAGGTACGGGGTTCTAACAACTTTTTTAATACCCCACTAATTTTAGTCTTTGATTATCTATCTGTCTGCATCTCTCTTGTGTAAGCATGCAGGTGAGAATGTTAGTAGCTCTGCTGAAGAAGTATTGCATTTGTTGAATGATTTCATTTTCTAAGCCTCTGATTCTTGGATTCATTCATCTGGGTTTTTCTTTAGGACCTTGATGACATGAACATTGAAATTATGAGGAACACTCTCTACAAAGCATACCTTGAAGATTTTTACAAGTTTTGTCAGGTAAGGTTCTGAATACTGAAGAAAGGTGGGTATTTATTTCTGGCTATGCAAGTAGTAGTTATTTCATACCTCCTTTTTAGTTCAATGTATCTTTTTTCCCTATAGAAACTTGGTGGTGCGACTGCAGAGATAATGTCTGATCTCTTAGCCTTTGAGGCCGATAGGAGGGCTGTCAACATTACCATTAACAGGTATTGTTACTTACGGAAATGACTTACTTCCTAAAAGTTTTTAGTTTTACTCTTGATACTTTCTTACCATGGATTTTCTGATAAACATGCTTTGTACTGTTTACTTTTTGCAGCATTGGTACTGAACTTACTCGTGATGATCGTAGGAAATTATACTCTAATTTTGGTCTGCTGTAAGCTCTTGCTCTCAGGCCTGATTATGCTTTTTTTTTTTTTGGACCATATTAGATGCTTTTGGATGTTATCTTTGACAATGCTGCTACATGTTAAACAGTTATCCTTACGGTCACGAGGAACTTGCTGTCTGTGAGGATATTGACCAGGTGTGTTTGCATGTTATGCTTGCTTAAATGAAATTACTCGTAGTTCTTAGCCTTTTGCTTGGGTTGCTTCTAGGTTCGTGCTGTGATGGAAAAATATCCTCCCTATCAATCAATTTTCTCTAAATTATCGTACGGAGAGAGTCAGATGCTCGACAAAGCATTTTACGAGGAGGAAGTGAAAAGGCTTTGCTTAGCTTTTGAGCAACAGGTTTGTACTTGATATCTCAGGCATCAATTATCATGCTATAATAATAGTAAAGGAAAAAAAAAATTACAGCAGTGGCATAAGTTTGACTTTGTTTTTGCGTTTCTGAACTTCTTTTTCATGAATGGAAATAAGATAATCTAGTTTTCTCTGATTCGGTTTTCTTGCACAATGACATGCAGTTCCATTATGCTGTTTTCTTTGCATACATGAGATTAAGGGAGCAGGAGATCAGGAACCTGATGTGGATCTCTGAATGTGTGGCTCAAAACCAAAAGTCTAGGGTTCATGACAGTGTTGTCTTTATGTTTTAGATGACCCATGAACCAACCCAAGTTGGTTAGGAATAATTAATGATGTTATAACGGTCTCGCGACCGCTAGAGTTAATGACGTATGTTTCGAAATACAGATCCGAGCATGATTCAGACAAAACCCGGACAAAATTAGGTTACTAAAAATGATATTGTCTCTTTGGCTTGATCAGCTGTAAATTGTTCCTACTCTCTCACACTCTCCACCCATATTTTCATTGGAGTGGTTTAGCTGCTTTATTTCCGACTATTTGCGTGCTAATAGAATAAATTCCTTTATATATATATATATATATATATTATGTTTTATTTGTTAATTGAGGATAAAATGTTGTATTCTTGAGGTTGTTTTTCAATCTCTTAATTGAGGATAACTGGTTTTTGTGTTTATTAAATGCTTCGTGTTTATGTTGTGGTTTTGTATCATGTCAAAAATTATCAAATATAGTTTCGGATTGTTTTTGAATCGGAGAACTTAGATGGTTGGTTTTGCATTTTTTGTTAGATTGATTGGGTCGGATTTGAATTCAATTATTTGGATTATTTGTATTTTTTATCAAATTAAGATGAGTCGAATTTAAATTCAATTATTTGGATTGTCGGGTTTTTTTTTTTTTCATCAAATTGTGTTTGAATCAATTTTAGATAATCTAATTGGATGAACTTCACCTGAATAGTTTTGCAATCCAATCGGGTTTATGGGATACGAGAAGAGAGTAAAACCCAAAATAATTAAAAGATAAAAGGTGTCTGTAATTTAAGTACTAATTGAAAGTTTTTATTCACGATATCATGATAATAATATAATAAAATATAATGTAAATATAATATAAAAATTAATTAAAATTTTTTGAATATAATATAAAAATATAATATAATAAAATATAATACAACGATTATAAACTTTGAGTTGTATCACTCTCTTTTTTAAATTTCCCGAATTGTTGTTGCTTTTATACTAAAAAGTAATTGAAAAACTTGAAATTCAGTTTAATTAATTTATAATAATTATTTTTTAGAATATGATGTTCGATTAAACTTTGAACATCCGTACTCATATTTACACACGCTTGAGTTTGAACTGAAATGTCCTTCGCAGGGAAAAGACTGAAAGGCCAAAAATCCTAACTTCTGCTTCCTCTTTGGATCCAAACCAGACTGCCAAGGATCTCATTTAGGATGATATTGCCAGTCTTCTTCGAAGCTTCGATAGTCGTTAAACCTTAGAAACCCAAAACCCCCGGCAAAGAAAATGCCCACCACTATCCTTTTGCTGATCCTCCTCCTCTCCACCTCCACTAGTCCCATCAGCTCCGCCGTCCCAATCCCAGGCTTAGACTCCTTTCTAACCCAACAATCCCGCCTAGACCCCAAATCAACCAACGACCCCTTTTCATCCCTCCCTTCCTCCCTCAAAAAGTCCCTTTCGTCCTCCTCGTTCTCGTCCTCTCATGGCCCTCTCAACATCCATTCCCTAATCTCCAACCTCCTTTCCCTTTCCATCCCAATTCCTCTACATGTCCGCCTTGTTGGCCCTAACTTTTCTTCCTCCTCCATTTCCCTCCTCACTTCCTTCCTCCAATCCTCCGTTACTACCTCCGACTTCCACCTCATCTCTTCTTCTACTTCCCACCATTCTCTTTCCGTCAGCCACTTCCTCCACCTGGACGTCTCTCTTTCTTCCTCCTCTCTTTCTTCTTCCCTCTCCGCTGCCATCTCCTCTGCCGTCTCCTCTACTCCTTCATCCTTCCGTTCCCATCTCCTTTCCATCCCATATTCTACCGTCGACCCCATCGTTTCCCGACATTTCGAGGCGGAGAAAACCGATGACGCCGTTTACATTTATATTCTCCATCTTGGGCTCACCTCGAAGCAACCTTATGCATACTCTTACTCTCGTTCTGATTCTTCTGCGGGCTACACTAATTGCTTAGGGACCCTTTGGACAGGCAAAAAAAGGTATCTCTGGATTGATCTCGGGGCTGGTCCTGTTGACTATGGGCCGGGTTTATCGGGTGATGGGGTACTTCCGAGAGGCGAGTTTCACCCTTTATCTGCCTTACATGGAAGACCCAAATCCGAAAAAGCCTTGCTTTCGGAGTTGGCTTCATTGATATACAGTGCTTATCAGGTACTTGTCGTTCCTCCTTTGAGAATTCCTGTTCATTTTGAGAGTACTCTAACTGTTCAGCTTATCCATGTTCACGGATCTGAAAGTAAGGATTTAAGTGGTTTGGATTGGAATGAGATTGAAAAAACGTTTTACAATGAGGCAAATGATGGTGAGTTGTTGTTTGGCAATCAGAGTTTAGAGTTCAAGAGGTATAGTGTTAGGTACGAGGAGTCTTCAATTTGTTCTTTTGCTGTTTCTAGGTCGATCAATTCGTATACATCACGGTTTCTGTTTGATAATTACACTTTGATTGTGAGTGAGTATTTGGATTCAAAACGTTTGCATCAGATATTGTCTGATTCGGCAGAGGAGTTTAGGAGGGTTGCGGGCTTGCCTGAGGAGGAATTTGGTAGTAGGGTACTTCCTGTTTATGTGTTTGATTTGGATTTTAATACCATTTTGTTGCTTGATCGGTATCATCAGTCTATTGCATTTAAAGATATGGTTATCGCTGTTAGGACAAAGACTGCTCAAACTGTGAGTGATTACAGTTGCAATGGTCGTCATGTTTTTACACGTATGAGGGAGCTGGAGAGGCCAATTGTTGGTTCGATTTTACAGAGTATGTGGGGAGTGTCGCCAACTCATTTGTTCTGGAGCCCTACACATAATAGTACACTGCTAGATTACACATGGAGTGTTGGTCAGACACCTTTTGGACCATTTTCGGAGATATCATCATTGTCTTTTGTGCAGAAGGATGCAGCTCGGAGAAATTTTCTCTTGACGTCATTGAATTACAGTATAACAAGTGCTATTGATGTTCTTGAATCTATTGATGCACACGGTGGGGATAGAAATCTCCTTAAACTGAAGCAACATGTTGAGTTCATTCAGAGGTGGAACTTTTTCAGGTACAAGCTGGACAAAGCAGTTTCTTCTTTGTCACATTTTGACTTTGGGATGGCATTCTATTACTTAAGGTCCTCAGATCACGATCTTTATGCAATTCACGATCTTGTGTACACTGCATCTCAAGAAATTGAAGCATCACTTGTTTGTTTCAAAGATCCACCATTTCCATGGGCTGCATTATCATTTTCTGCAGTTGGTTTCTTTGCCCTCTCTTATGTTTATGTGAAAAGGGACAAACTTTTTAGAAACAAGAGGAAGCAGTTTTGAAAGTTTTAGTGAAACAAGCCTTGTATCATTTGAATATAGTAGAACACATGTACTCCTGTGAGAGAGGTAAGTCTCAAGATTGAAACTTAGTTTTACTCTAGACTTACTGAAATTTTCGGGAGAATTCTGTTTCGTTGCACAGATTTTCCTAACTGCATAATCTGTCTGCTTATGCTATATTTTCCTTGCATGCTGGATGAGTGTCAATCTTTTGTACTTGAAGGATTTTGTGGTATCTGTAATATCCAACATTGTCTTCTCATCTGCCTGTTACCATTTTTTTCGGAGTGAAACTATTTATCCATTTAAATACCATATATGTGCTCTTGAAGTTTTTCATTTGGATAGTTAGATAATGTAGGATTTGGCCTGTGACTAACTTCCTTCAAAATACCCGTTGAATTGCATGCACTTTTATAACCAGATAATGACTATTTCTGTTGCCATCTTTCTGGATCAGAAGTTTATAACTCAGTGTTGATACGAAGGCATACGGTGTCGGACATCCCTATGCATCATATAGTTGAAATGGAATTTCAAACTGCATGGAATATGAACTAGGTGTTTGGTCTGCTGTTTTCTAGTTCAAGGCACATTTGCACTTGGCAGATGAGTTGGCCTCTTTCTTTGAGATGACTTGTCACTGGTCTCTTTTACTTTCCATTGGTATTTAAAGTTAAAAAAAAATGTGAGCCAGCAATGCTTTAGAGCAGGGGCAGATACGTAAAAGATTTCAATTTGTTGTTTTTTTGTTTTTTGTTTTTTATTTTTTGGCCTATGTTGTTTTGTCTTCTTGGAGACTCGAAAATCTTATCTTTCACTCATCATCTACCTGTCAATTTATTTGTTCATCCACCCATTCATGGATGATCTATGTTTGAGTCTCAAAGATATAATATAACTCATGTTTCTCGGATTTTAGTTTGAATGATAAAAATGGGATTTGGGAAATACATTTAATTTTATTCCTAGTTTTTCCCTTACACATGGAAAGTCATACGCCAATACACATAGCTCTCTCCGAGGATCATTTATTTATTGTGTCCTATGCAGGGGACATGCTAATCTTCTTTTTCTGTATTTCAATTTTGTCGGATGTCCCCCAATGGACAATTATTTATGTGTCTAATGTGGGTATTTTATGAAAGTTGAAAGGTCAGATGAGCAACATAGAAATCTCCAGCTTATAACACCGATTTGAAGTAGCCAGTCTAGGTATAATTTGTATCGCTTTTTATTTTTATTTTTTTCTTATTTTTAACCAAATGCAGCCTGAGCTATTGCTCTCACTCTTGTGGCTGTTGTGTTGGGGAGAATGTGTTGCAAACTATTTCTGGCTCTTGCAATTGCGGTTGTATCTTTGCATGTTTGTGTTGACAAGGAAATGGATTTTAGCAACTGCCTGTTTGTTTACTCTGCAATTTTTCCTGATCACAGCATGTTCCGAAGAACCTATGTTGCTCTAGCTTTTTATTTTTCTTGAAGTATTTGTATCTGGCATAGATCCAGACATATCCTCTAAGGATCCTCCTTTCTTTGTATAAGAGGGAGAGTGCCCTCTTCGGATCAGAGGGAGTTCAACCCTTTTGAGTTTGGTAGATATATGCAAGGGTTATAAACGTCGTAACATGTAAATCCAAAGTTGTTTACTCTCAAGATGCAAGCACTAGCCTACACTTGATAGAGTTCTTTAAGATTTTCTGGCATTATGAGCCAAAGAGAGCTCAATAATAATCCATTGGAAGTTGGAATCTTTACAATTAGTAATTACTTACTACTATGCAAGTAAGCCTTTCTAGTTTGAATTCAAGGAGATATCCCACGGCTTGCTGCAAATTTGTTGCAAGTTTCCTATGTTTTCTTAACCTTATCTTGCAAGAAAAATCGGCTGGGCCTAAGTTAAGTCTCATGTTTAGAACGAGGAACGGTGCAGCAAACCTATCGGATCAAATTTGGTCTCCGCTGGGATTGGTTTATGAGATTCGGGCTTGCTTTGCCACTTTAAAAGTTCCTATGTAAGCAAGCAAGACTGACAACGATTCATGAGAATTTTTTTAGTCAGGCATCATCGGTTCATTACGAGAAAAATTGAAATCATTGTAAAAAAAGGCGATTAATTCCACCAATTGCAAATAAATCGAAGCCCATGACCACGAGCCCAGAAAATCGACCACCCAAAAAGGTAAGCCATTATTTTTACAGTTAATGAAAACCCAAGACTGCATAGGCACCAAATCCTGTTTCATTTGGTAAAAAGCTTGTAATTTTAATTTTTAAGTAAATTAGGATCCATCGTTGTGTATATGAAAGGAAGGGAAGTTTTGATCAATTTATGCAAAGCATGTAACGATGGAAAATCAACAGCAAAACTACATTCGCAAATTCTGAAAACTGGGTTTTCCCATGACAGTTTTCTCACCACAAAGCTGACTTCTCTGTACTCAAATTTTAGTTCCCTTGAAGAAGCTCAAAAACTGTTCGACGAAATACCGCAAAGAACTGTTTATCTGTGGAACTCAATTCTTAGAGCTTATTCTAGACATAAGCAATGGGAAAAAGCTTGGGTTCTATTCAAAAACATGATAGCTGATGGAAAAGGGGAGAAATTTGTGCCTGATAATTATACTCTGGCAATAGTTTTAAAGGCTTGTGCAGGGTTGCAGTTGCTTAAAGAAGGGAAAGTTTTGCATGGCTTTTTGTGGAAAAATGAAAAGATTGGATTGGATTTGTTCGTGGGGTCTGCTTTAATTGAGTTTTACTCGAAATGTGGTGAAATGAGTGTTGCTTCCAAAGTTTTTAAGGAGTTTGAGGAGCCTGATATTGTTTTGTGGACTTCAATGGTGAGTGGATATGAGCAGAATGGTTGTTTCGAAGAGGCCGTAGCTTTTTTCTCAAAAATGGTAGTGGAGGAGGGTGTTGATCCTGATCGCGTAACTCTTGTTAGTTTAGTTTCTGCTTGCGCTAAGTCGATGAATCTTAAGCTTGGTAGGAGTGTACATGGTTTTGTTATTAGAAGAGGATTTGAAAATGAATTGTCTTTGGTTAATGCATTGTTGAATATGTATGCAAAGACAGGTTTCTTGAAAGAAGCAGAAAAATTGTTTAGGAGTATAGAAGGGAAAGATGTTGTAACGTGGAGCTCAATGATTGGTTGCTATTCCCATAACGGAGCTGCCGTTGGGGCATTGCTTCTTTTCAACGAAATGATTAAAAAGGGATGTCAACCGAATGCAGTTACCGTTATTAGTGCACTACAAGCATGTGCGGTTGCTTGTGATTTAGATGAGGGTCGGAGGATTCATGAACTTGCAACTAAGAGAGGCATTGACTTAGAAGTCTCGGTTTCTACCGCTCTGATCGATATGTACATGAAGTGCTTGTCACCTGATGAGGCTGTTAATGTCTTTCGGAAAATGCCCAGGAAAGATGTAGTCTCTTGGGTTGCTTTGTTAAGCGGGTATGCTCAAAACGGGATGGCTTACAAGTCTATCGGGATCTTCCGGGATATGCTGTCAAGTGGAATCCGACCTGATGCTGTTTCAATGGTAAAGATTCTTGCTTCGTCTTCGGAGTTAGGTATTCTTCGCCAAGCCATATGCCTTCATGGTTACGTCACTAGAACCGGCTTTGATAGTAATGCTTTTATCGGGGCTTCTCTTATAGAGTTGTACTCAAAATGTGGTAGCTTAGACTATTCAATAAAAGTGTTTGAAGGAATCATATACAAGGATGTTGTTCTATGGAGTGCAATGATTGCTGGCTACGGAATCCACGGACAAGCGGAAGAATCGTTGAAGTTATTCGAACAGATGATCAAGAGTTCGGCAGCTAGGCCGAACAATGTCAGTTTCGTTTCAATTTTATCCGCCTGTAGCCATGCAGGTTTACTCTCGGAAGGTATCAAAATATTCCATATGATGGTAAATGATTATAGACTGGATCCTGGTTCAGAGCATTACGGCATAGTTGTTGATCTGCTTGCCCGTACCGGGGAGATAGACAAAGCCATTGACATCATCAACCGGATGCCAGTTCCGGTCGAGCCTCATATTTGGGGTGCCTTGCTCGCCGCGTGCAGGGTTCATCACAATGTCGAGATGGGTGAGCTGGCGGCGAAGAATCTCCTCCGGTTAGATCCGGACCATGCAGGTTATTATATTCTGTTATCAAATATGTATGCAGTTGATGGGAAATGGGGTAATGCTGCACAACTTAGAAATGTAATTAAAGAAAAGGGACTAAAGAAGATGATTGGTCAGAGCATGGTTGAGATAAAGAACGAAATCCATAGCTTTGTTGCTGATGATAAACTTCATCCAGAATGTGGGAAGATTTATGAACTAATAGGACAATTGGAGGTGATTATGAGATTGCAACATCAGATTTTGAGATAACCCGAACTCATATATCATCATTATATTGTTGATAATCATAAATATTGAATCTTGAAAATTATTAATTTTAAAATTTTAGTTTTAATTATGTTTTATATCGTTTTGGATAATCTTTGATAAAAATTAGAAGTTTAATTTAAATATTTTATTTTTCTAATTAAAAAAAGATATAATTTAGTTTAAATGTTTTTTTGAAAAAAATAAAGTGGACTTAAACTATTTTATATTAAATGATAAGTACCTTTCTACTTATCAAATTCAACACTTTTTTGTTAAAAGGTTCAAATTAAGTAATATTTAATATTATCACATACATTGAAAAAAAATTAAATCATTGAAAATTTTCTTTTTCAATTTTTAATGCGTTATCAAATATATCATCAGTTTAAATCTAATAAAATTGTAGAGATTTTTTATTATAGAGATATTTAAATGGTTGAAAAGACATACACTTTTTGATTTTGCACAAATTTTTAATGTTTATGTTGAAAAGTTACAAAATAGGACACTAATAAATCTTATATTAACCTAAGTAAATTTCTACTCATATCAAAATAATGTTATTTTTAAATAATTAGAAACTTTGCATGCATGAAAAAATGATATATGTATATATATATAGAAAATCATATTTCTATACTTATATTCAAATATTTATCAATTATAATTATTTTTTAAAAAATAAAAAATCAATGTCACATATAAATCTTGAAGGCTCACAACACAAAATCTTAACCCTTTTTTTACCTTGGCTAGGCCATGATTGAAACCCATGCCCACAAATTTGGAATTAGGATTTATATACGCCAAACTTTTCTTTCTAGGGTTTTAATTATTTAAAAATATTTTGGAACTTGATTTACAACTAAATTACCTTTAAAATTGTCATGAAAATGGTTGTGCAACTTCTCCTCGTAATATTAGACACAATGATACGAATATAACATGTATAAAGTAACAAAAATATAACATGAATATATGTCTTAACATCTATATAATATGAATTATTGACACATCAAAACTGATAAAATAAAATACCTTAAATAAGATTATGACATAGCAAAATATATGAACATAATATTAATACACAAATTACCAAGTCTACACATAAAATTACGATCTAAATAAGAGACTAATTGACCACCTTGATCATGAACTCGGAGTTTAGCCAGTTGATTGATATAGAAACTCTTAATAGATAGTATTTAATAAGTTTAAGGTTTGAATCTTAGTATCTACAACTCCTTCTCTTATCTCAAATTGAAACCATTATTTTGTAAAAAACAAAAAAAAAAAAAAACTAGTCATGACTTAGAATTCATAAACTTCTTACAATTAGGCATGAAAAATGACACAAATATTTTTTTTTAAGTGTGAAAAGATTTTGGCATTCTCAAAGACCAAAACAATTCAATTCTAACGTTACTATGTTCTGGTTTTTCTTTTAATTCTTAAAAAATGGAAATTCAACTTCTATTGATTAGAATGCATATGATCTAAATCCCATGCTTGAATTAAATTTAATGTCTAATCAAACTATTGAAAATCAAAGTAGATCAAACTCCAAGTTGGGCAAAATATTTTCCCTTTGGAAATTTATAAATAAAACCAAAAATATTTTGGTGTTGGGTCATAATCTTATGGTATATGAAGATCACCATCTTTGATCTCCCATCTCACAAAGATTAAAAAAAAGAAAAGAAAAGAAAATACTTTTTATAAAAGAAATCATAATCAAATTTGAATTTCAAATTTATTAAATATCATTTTTTAAAAATGATTGCATGAACCAATTAAAAAAATCCTAGATTCGAGTTAGCTTGCTTTTACAGGATATATATATATATATATGTCGAGTTTAGATCAATCATTTGTTTGGATTTAATGCAAAAGAATTACTCAAACATATTGATTTTTCCATCTGCAACCTTGTCTCTCTTAAATGTAAGAGGTTTAATTCGATAATATTAAACATGATTATGAGTATACAGTGTGTGAATATGTATATGAAAAAAATAATTAAAACATAACATAAAATCGACTAAAATACATGAAATCTATATTATACGAATTATTAACATATTAAAATTATAGAAATATATAAAATTTTAAAGACAATTATAACCTAAAAAAATATTATTGATTTTCTAAGTCTAAGATAAGAATTGATATTTTTTAAGTGATTAAACTTAGTAAAATTTTCCAACAAGATATAAGTCAAGCTCCATTAAATGATCAACTTAATTAATTAGTTTAAAAAATAAATAATGTTTGTATATATTATAGTTTTGGAAGCCCTTAAGGGACCAGTAAAAGGTAATAAAATACTAACTGAGATTGCCAACTCTACAATAAAACCTTGAGAATTCATGAATCTACGATGATAATAATAATAATAATATTATTATTATTTAGATTGAGATATGTTAAAATATTATATTATAAGAACTTATAAATTAAGAAATTAAACACATTGACGCCATGATTATTTCTGAATAATTAATCCAAAACCATTGTCTTTTGTTGAATTTGTATTAAATTAACTTAATTGTCAAAATGGATGATGTTAATTATCGATATATTAATTGATCAAATTCAAAAGAAAAATTATATAATTATTGCAAGTTGAAGAAGTTTAGATCCCAAAGATGTTTAATTATTTCATACAGCCGCAAGAGTTGAAAACTATTATGAAATACCAATAACTGCTTGACTTGTTGGTAACATATTGAATTTTAAATTCATTGGGTTTACTTGACTATTTGGATAAACATCGAATAAATTTAAGATTAAATTTTGATATTTATTCAATAATATTAAGATTTAATCTCTAAAAAATCAAGTAAATTATTGTCAACTAGATTTATCTATGGATTGGCCCAGCCTAAAAATCAATTTCGTTTTTCATTATGTTATTAAATATAATAAATTAAAAAATATTATTTTTAATATTAAATAATTGTTTAAGTTGGATTGATCCGACTTTACAAAAACGTTTTTTGTGAGAATCGATAGATAATCCGAACCGACAGATAACTCGGCCTATGTACCGGCTTTAAAATCAACCAAATTAGGGAATGTGCTTGAACTGTAATCCATGAAAAAATTACCAAAATTTCTTTGTCGTTTACTTTTGAAGATTTTTTTTTTTTCCTTTTTGATTTCTCAAAAACTGCGTATTACTATTGAATTGTAATAATTAGCAATGTTGTTTTAAACGTTTTAAGTGATTTAAAACATAAGTGTAAGATTTCAAACAAGTTGTTTTTGAATGTGTTGTTCTCATCTTATGTCGGCAATTGCATAATCATGTAAATCTTGTTCAACCTCTTTGAAATATTTGGGACATGTCCCAAAATCCTGGAATTGAACAATTCCTCAGACCTAGAATAATGGGTCC
>JBBYHM010000027.1:1763958-1780025 GCA_038381775.1 Adansonia rubrostipa
TTTTTATTAAAATAAATAATAAGTCAAACAAAATCAAGCTGAATTACAAAATTTTTGTCCATATTGACTCTTAGACGAATCTAATGTAATCTTTTCTTCATTGTTTTGTTTTTCTTTGTTCATGGGATCAATCATCAATCTTAAAAGAAATTTAACTTGGAAATTTGAGACCTTCAAGATTACATTGCTTATGTCAGTTATTCCATAAGGCATTTGTTCATAAGGAATTCCTTATTGGTTCCATTGATAAGTTCTTTTTTTTTTAATATAATTTTTTTATTGATTTTAATATGAAGTTATACTTGTGTTTTTATATAAAAATTAAACGATTTATCTATTTTAAATTTTAGACATCCATAAATTATTTAAAATATTTTATTCAACAAATTAAACTTTCAAAAGCAGATAAAAAAAATTGGAAAGTTGACTTGAAAAAGAATAATGTGCATGGAATACGTAGTTCTCGTTTTAGTAAAATATTTATTAATTAAGAAACCGGCATTTACAGAATTTTGAAATTGTTTGAAAAAAAAATTTAAAACAAATATAAAATATGACATTACACAAATAATATAAATACAATATAAATATATAAGCATATAAAAATCTAAATATCATTAATTATTAATGTATTAAAATTTATATAATATTATTTTAAATATAATTATAACATAAAAAATAAATATAATATAAATATACAAATTATGGATTACGATTTTCCCAACTCTGTATGGTAGATTGTTCGAGTTGGACGTGAAATGAACTTGTCACGTAACAAATACACAAGACATACGTGAGTAGCACTACTACCTAACAGCTTTAATAATCAAACAAAACAAATTTTCTTGATAGAACATTGTGAGGTCCATTTTTTTTCTTTTTTTTTTTTGTTATTTATTTATTTATTTTGGTTTCTTGAGATTCAGGAAATTCAATTATATAACCCAAGATATAAGGTGAAGGAAGGTTCTTTTAAAACCTTCAAAAGTCTTGACTTTTCATTGTACTTCTTTTCTATGTCCCTCTCTTATAGTCTTCCTCTCTTGGGATTATCACTTAAATTATATGTCTAAACTTCGTGTGTTTGTCTCATTGTTCTAAACTGTTTTTCAAGCTCATCCATTAGCTATACCCGGCGATGAACACAATGATATTCAAGAGGGAACAATAAATTGTTTTACTTCTATTGTAGAGATCGATGAAACCTGGAAGCCTGACAAAGATGAAACCTGGAAGAAAGCAATGGGACAAGTTACATTGAGCTTATAGTCATTTAGTTACTGTTATTCATATGTTCTGGTAATTATTTTTGGTATGGACTTGATTTTGTTTAGGAGTTACAATGGCTGACAAGAACCCAGAGTCGAGTTCTGGGAGATTTCGGAAATGGTTCAAAAGGAAGCACAAGAAGAAAAAACCTGATCCTTGTTACTACCCGGATGAACTTTCAGGTTTTAAGTTTTTTCCCCCTACATTTTCATCATTGATTTTACTTTTTTTTTTTCTTTTTGAGTTTTTCTATTGGTTTTTGACAGTTGGATTTTTTTTTTCTTGCAGATGGGGATGATGATTTCATGGAAGATGTTTATGTTAGTTCATTTGAGATGGATCCATGCACTTCAACCAATGAGTTAAGGTGAGTTTTACAGGATTAAATAGTCAAAAAAAAAAAAATTAATGTTGATTTAACCAACCTTTCCTCTATGATTCAGGATTTTTGTGGGAACCTGGAATGTTGCTGGAAGATCTCCTGTAGGAAGATTAGCTGATTTAGATGAGTGGCTGAAACCCCAGGGTGCTGCTGATATCTATGTTCTCGGGTATGAAATAATTCTGAAAATCATGTAATGCTATAGTCTCTGTTTCATCCAAAGAAAAGAGTAAATCATTAGCTGACGTTAGAAAACTTTTAACCAGCAGATTTCAAGAGATTGTACCGTTGAAAACTCGAACCGTGATCGGAGCAGAAGATCCGACACAAGCAACAAATTGGAACCTGCTAATAGGAAAAACACTAAACGAAAACTTTGGTTGCCCTTGGTTGACTCCCATGTTGAATCCAATCTCAAGTGACAACTACCATTACGTAAGAATTCCTGGTTCAGAAAAAAGAGCAAGTTTTAGTGCAATAAGTAATAATACTCCAATGAGACGGACGCCGGTAACTCGTCATCATCATCATCAGCAACCATTCATTGGGTGCAGCAGATACAAGCTAATGGCAAGCAAGAAAATGGTTGGAGTTTTCATTAGTGTATGGATGAAGAAGGAATTGCTGAAGAAATACCGTGTTTCAAATGTGAAAGTTAGTTCAGTGGCTTGTGGAATCATGGGTTATTTGGGAAATAAAGGTTCAGTTTCAGTTAGCATGTCAATTGAAGGGACCAGCTTCTGCTTCATTGCTGCTCACTTGGCTTCTGGTGAGAAGCAAGGCGATGAATGTCGAAGGAATCATCAAGTTTCGGAGATTTTTAAGCGAACTTCTTTTCCTAGATCGGCCAAAGATGATGACAATACTCGTCCTCTAACCATCTTAGGACATGAGTAAGTAATTCTTCTGCAAAATGAACTTAAATTTTAACCAAAATAAAGGATTAATGACATTGGTCCCAATGGACATCAATATTAACCAATTTTCTCAACGACATTAAATGCCCGTTAAAAATGCTAATGGTCTTCCCTATCCTATAACCCCCATCCCAGGACATGAATTTTCTTCACCTTTTTCACCAAAAGAAAAAAAAAACTAGAGATCATGACCTATACGTGGGCGGAATATGATATAGCAATTAGTAATCTAAATCTTCTAGCATTCAAAACTATATAAAATTTCAAACCAAAAAGTATTATACAGTCACAACAATGAGCATTAATATTTGAGTTATCATTAGGGATAAAAGTAATAAAAATTTAAGCAAATTAGTTAAATTAAGAATCCAGCTACATGGAATAAAAGTTTCATCATTTTTGTGGAGCAGTCAGATATTCTGGTTCGGGGATCTCAACTATAGGTTATACAACTTGGAAGACAATTTAGCTAGGCATCTGATAAGGAAGCAAGACTGGAAAGCATTGCAGGAATTTGATCAGCTTCGAAGGGAACAAGAGGATGGAGGAGTGTTTCAAGGTTGGAGGGAGGGGAACATTGAATTTGCACCAACATATAAATATTCTTCATCAAATTGCAATCGCTACTCGGGTGGCCTTCCCAACAGATCAGGAGAGAAACAAAGGACTCCGGCATGGTATATTGTGTAGTTAACTAACGTTTTCAGTATCGAATTCTTATAGCTGCAATAGGCAACTTAGACACATAGCCACTATATACAGATCTGATTCCATGAGAAACTTATTAGCATGATGCATGTGTCTGGCCGCAGGTGTGATAGAATTCTCTGGTATGGGAAAGGGGTGAAACTTTTATCCTACTTTCGCAGTGAAATTAAGTTTTCCGATCATCGGCCAGTCTCTGCCCTCTTCTCAACACAGATTGAAGTCATGAAGTCTACAAATCCAAGATTTTTTGTAAAGGATACCATTGTTCCTAATATTATGCCTCCAGAACCGATTGTAAGTTTTCTCATTATAATTACCATAGCCTAACTCTAGCATGTCATTCCTACAACTTAATACCGGTAAATGTACAGTCCAGCAAGTTATGAATTAAGTTTAAGAAGTCTGTATGTCATCATGGCATGATAGACTTAATTTCATTACAGGGGATCAGCAGAAATGATGAAGAGGGCAAACCTACATTGCTATCTTTGATTGTAAAGGATACAGAAGAATCTTCAATACACAGGCAAAAACTGTAGCTAAACTTTATGCGAGCAGATTCAGCTAATTTATTTCACTGCATACCGGCTTTTAGAAGGCACTATTATTTCATTATCTTCCCTTTTTCCTCTTCCTTTTCTTTGGACCGGGTTCTATGACTTGGATATGATTTAGATCCACTGATGAAAACTAGTGTCTGTAATTCAATAAATGTAAGTAAAATTTATTAAAAATTGAACATTGAGTAAAAACTGAGATACAATAAACCTCTTATTCAGTATAGTAAGAGATTTGCAAAAGATAACATTACATGTATGTATGTATGTATGTATGAAATTTTGGCATGTAAAATCAGTTCAAACAATGGCACATTCTTTCGCACCTTGCGCAATAATGAGTGGAGATACTATATCTTTAACTCTTTATCCCTTATCTTGACTTTAGGGCAAGAAGCCAATTACGGCCATACCATGTGATCAACTGCGATAAATGTATAGTCCAAAATGTTCCTGTGCAATTTATATTTAAAAGACATCAATACCCTGGCAGCAATTTGTTAGTATGTAAAAGACTTAAACAGATCAATTTGCCTCATTTGCCTGAAGAATTCCATCCAAGGCCTCCACATTAACTAAATGACAACAGGGACATATACACCTTCTTCTACAACTCGCTGAATGAAGCACAGATCTTTTCCCGTTCAGAAGTCTTCCCCCTTTCCAGTCAAGGAGATATTTTACAGGTAGTAGTTTTCATCACAAAAATATATATGCAAGGATTGAAGAATTGCAAAAAAAAAAAAAAAAACCTTATCTTAGCACTGAACTCAACCATTTGGCAAATAAACACATCTCTGCATACAATTAAAAACACGTGGAATCAGCCATTCTTATTCCTTTTTTAAGCATAAGAAAAATTTTAAAAAGGGTGAGGTTTTTACCTTAATGTCTGCTTCTTTATTCTTCAAATATTCCATGCAAAATTTTCAAATAAATATTTAATCACAAAAACAATAATAATCTTTGATTTCAGATATACAAATCACAGAAACGAGGCCGTGTTAGTACCGTAAGCTCCTCCTCTACTTCAGATCCAACGGTGGATATTTCATCTTAAATAAGAGCAATTCTCGCCTGCAAAAAATAATATAATTAAATTTAAAGAATTGTAAAAAGTTTTAAAACAAACTAGTGAAAATTTTAAAATAATTCGAAAAACAACAAACCTCTAGGGATTGAATCGAAGCTTCGTTCTAAGCTAACTCAACTTCGGAGCCTTTAAGGTCTTGCTCAGTTGCCTTTTTCAAATGTTTTCGCCTCTTCAAGCTCAGAATTCGCTGCTTCAATCTCTGATCGGAGCTCTTTGATTTGCTTCTTCAAGCCAACGACTCTTCTCTCTATACGCGTCCACTCCAACCATCTCAAAATGTAGGAAAACAAAAGAGAAGAGGAAAAAAACTAAAAAAAAAAAGCTTTGCGGAAACTTCAATCCCATTCTCTTTCATCTGATCATGCCCAGAATTTTCTCGGGAAGCAATCAAAAACATATATGATACATGTAATTGTAAGGAAATTATTACCTCCTCTAGATTTCTCAGAAGCGAAGTAGCGGATTAGAGGAAGGAAATTTTTTGGTGGACCAGTTCCCGCCATATTTGCTTTTGCTACCTGTTTTCGACAAAACAAATTTCAAATTAGAAGAAACGAAGCGAAGGGCCTTTTTGAAAGGGACAAGAATTTATGTAGCAAGAATATTTATTTTAAAAAATATATATATATATAATTAATTGAAAATTAAGATTGGGCTTTAAATTTTAATGTGTATCTCTTGAGCTTAATTTGGGTGAAAATTACTGTTAGCCCAATATAGAAGGTCCATCAATCTTGGGCCTATGCCTGAATTCCAATTTATGTTTTAAATGTAAATAACAATTAATGTTATTATTATTATTATTATAACTTTATAAGAAATATTTTAAATTATATACTAATAATAGAATTAATTTAGTTATTATTATTGTTTTCAAACACGTGATTAAATTATTAAGGCAGCCAATGCACAAGAAATAGAGGCATCACGGGGTCGAGCAAGGTTGAAAGATTGAATTACTGCTTAAATTTAATAAATATTAAAAAATTATTTTATCTAAATATTTATATATTTTATAATTAAATTTAAATAAAATTAAAAATATTTTTATTATAAAATAATTATTTGAACTAAGCCAAACTATCTCAAAATATAAAAATCTATGCCCAAAGTTGGGGTTAGATGGATAACCCAACCTGATAGCTCTAGCAAGAACTTATAGCAAGCCAAAAGATGGTTATGATAACTGGTTTGGAAATGGGGAGAGTGTAGCTCTTGGCCGAAGACCGAAAGCAACGGATTGCAACAGTCCTAGCAATATACTAAAAGGTCCAGCTGCGTTGCTATTACATGAAATAATAGCATATAATTTTACCGACTTAAATCGACTGTTTGAATCAATTTTTAATTGTTTCGATTTTTAAGGGTTAGAAGGCTAAAGCAGTTGTTCAATAGGCGTAAACAGCATCATACATACTTACATCTAAGAAAAGAAGGGGGCTTAAAAAAGGGTTAATACTCAAATTATATCTTATTTTACAGTTTGGTATCTGAAAAAATTTACAATTAGGTATCTAAATTTTATTTTATCACACATGTTAGTTCAAGTCTTAACTACTAATGACATGTTTTTTTTTTACTAATAAAATCGTGACACATAATATTGCAATGTCACATTAGCATTTTTTAAAAATTTTAAATTAAATAAAATTTAAATTTAAAATAAAATTTAAGAACATTTAAGAAGTATGCAAGAATTCATAGCTTGTAATACTATATGAATTTTACATAAAATTTTGATATACCTTACATAATATTAAAAATTAATTAATTAATTACAATATAATTATCTAAAAAATACTCTCCCAAAGCAAATTGTGGAAGAGACAATTACAGCATGTAACTAATGTTTGGCAGCACTAGTGTAGATGGGGCACATAGGTTGGGCAGCCATTGGTGTAAATGTTGCACATGGGTTAAGTACAATACAGGACTATGATCAAATTGCTTCGTTGATTATATGTTTCAAAGAAAAAATCATGCGTTTAATCATTTTTTAACATATTTAATTATATATTAATTATATTTTAATTATATTTAAATGTTATTTTGATATATTTAACACTTGAATATTGTCCTGGCAAAATTGTCCTGTTTCATATGGCATTACAACATGTAATGTTGGGCAGGACTATTGTAGATGCTACACATAGGTCAAGCAACATCTAGGACTGTGACCAAATTGCTTTATTGGACAAAGAAAACGTCAGCTTCCAGTGGAATTCAATCACATAATCGACCAATTAAATGAAGGCCTAGCTCCACTAGAAAATATATTATTCCAATTTCTTTTCGCATAACATTAAATATAATATAATTGTACATTAAATAATTAAAATATAATATATATAATTTATAATACGGTAAAAAATAATATGAACACGATATAAATATATAAATATATTTAAAAAATATATAATATAAATTATTAACATATCAAATTTTATATAAATATTAAAAATAAAATATATTTAAATATAAATTATGATATAATAAAATATATAAATATATTATAAGTATACAAATTTTAATTTTTTTTATTAAATTTGTACATTTTTTGCGGGGAATTTGAAACGATAGATGCCATCTCGTTTTCAGCGGTGAATCTGAAATGTGAACACAATAAATAAGATTTAATTTGTTAATATTGTCATCGATCATGCATGACATCATTCTGTCTAGACTTAAACTGCACCAAATGTATATTGTTGATATTTAATTTATTTCGTTTAGCTGAAAAACTGGAACGTGTTAGCATCGTACTAATTAAAATAGAACATAATGAATCAACTTTGATTACGATCGAATGCTAAAAATATCATATTTGTTGATCCGATGAAGTATGATTAATATAAAATATAATTTTAGCATTAATTGCATAAGTATAAATAAATTATTAAATATGTTAAAATTTTAAATATAATTTATTTTATATATGTTAAATGTCTTGTATTTTAATTATATTTAAATCTTTTATTTTTTTTGTTCATTATTTTATTTTTATTTTTATTTTTATTTTATTAAATTAATTATATTTGTATTATATTTTTATAGTGTGAATAAAATTATTAGTTTAACAACCGGTTGATGAAACCATTTTTTAATGACTAATTAACAATAATTTCTTATAAGATTGGTTGTGTCTAATTCGTTGGAAACTATGTTACTGAAACGGGCTGGATCAACCAGTTGACTGGTTGGATCGGCAATCGGTCAGTTTGGTGTACTATATATTCCAAATTGCCATTAATTAAATTAGTATAAATCAGTTTAGTAAGTAAAAAGTTAAAAATTGATTTAATTTTTCTTTAGATCGATAAAATTTGAATTTAATTTTTTTTTTTTAGATTTATATTAAAGATAATATCATTGTCCTACATATTTTATTATATTTAATATTAAAATCTTATTTAAATTAACCGTTTAAGTCATACAAATTTTATTAATTATTTATTATATTTAATATTTATTTAGTATTAAAATCAGTTTTTAAGTATTTAAAATCTCATTTAAATGAACTAACAAATTAAACCGAAAAACAAAAATCTAACTGATTTCACTTATGATGTTCTAACCTTGATCCAAAAGGTAAATGAATTTTCGTGTAACAAAATGTAGGTAATGTTATAAGTTTCTAGTAAGTAAACAAGATTTAAAATAACAATATTGATATTGATTTCGTTTATAAATCTGTTATGAGTTGTGACAGCCCCTTATCAGTAAAAAAAAACTTTGGAAGTCAAACATATAGCTAAGCACTTCCCTTACGTTTTCTTTTTTTAATTAAAACACATGCATCTCGCTGCAATATCGTTCCAAATACACAGTCAGTGATTTGTTCCATAATCTTCTTTTAATTCCTGGTTGTCAAGGCATCATTTGTCAGGCTGAGAATCTGGCCAGCTGCAGCTGATTTTAAATATCTACTGATAGATTAGCTAATTGAAGAAGAAGAAGAAAAGTTAGGAATCGATTGCCATGGCAGATGAGAAAAAGAGCAGTGAAGTGGTTGGAAGCAGCCATGTGAAGAAGAAGAAAAACAAATCTTTACGGTCCATATTCATGCATGCAGATGGCGTAGATAAGTGCTTGATGGCTGCTGGTTTCGTCGGAGCTGTTGCCGATGGCTTGGTTACACCCTTGCTAATATATTTGACAGGTCGTTTGTTTAACAACGTTGGTTCAGGTAATTCAGCTTCAGCTGCTGATATGCTCACCCGCAACGTTCGCCGGGTACGTTTTCGGTTACAATATATGCTTAAATTCTTCAACATTTACCTAGCATATAACCTGATAAGGTTCTTTTGGTTTGATTTTTTGGCTGACAGGTTGCACTGTCTGTCATTTTGACGGCCTGTGGGGGATGGGTAGGGTGTTTCCTGGGTAAGTTCGAGGTGAAATATGGTATTAAAAGTTGTGTGCGTGTGTGTGTGTGTGTATTTATTAAACCTTCTTTGTCTCTGTAATATTTGAACTTTTCCAGAAGGATGTTGTTGGACAAGAACAAGTGAAAGACAAGCTACAAGAATGAGAAGTAGATATTTGAAAGCAGTGCTAAGGCAAGATGTAGGCTACTTCGATATGAATGTAACTAGCACAGCTGAAGTAGTCACAAGCGTTTCCAACGACAGTCTCATAATTCAAGAAGTTATCAGTGAGAAGGTTAATCAATATATGCTTCTAAAAAATTTGTCTTCTTATTGCTAAATGCCTAAATCATTGTCTTTCTTTGGTTGCTTTTGTCTGAGTTGTATGTTTGATTGACTTGTTTATTATGTATCAGATCCCACATTTTATAGCAAGAGGAGTTGCATTTATTGGAACTTACATAGCTGCTTTTCTGATACTATGGAGATTAGCAATTGTGATTTTTCCTTTCGTTCTGCTGCTAGTGATTCCTAGTTTAATATATGGAAGAATTTTACTGAGTCTTGCAAGGAAGACTAGAATGGAGTATAATCTGGCTAGCACAATCGCAGAGCAGGCGATCTCTTCTATAAGAACCGTTTACGCCTTTGCTGCTGAAAACAAAACCTGTACTGAATTCTCCGCAGCTCTACAAGGATCTGTGAAATTGGGGTTGAAGCAAGGTTTGGCTAAAGGCTTGGCCCTCGGAAGCAATGGTATTACTTATGCTATTTGGGCTTTCATTACTTACTATGGTAGCAGAATGGTCATGTACCATGGAGCCAAGGGTGGAACAGTTTTCATGGTGGGCAGCTGCATTGCTGTTGGTGGACAGTAAGGGTTTTAACCTTAAAGTTCACTAAAAATTCTTCATTCTTAACTAAAATGCTACTTTATATGGTGAAAACAAACTATTTTCCGTTTGAATGCAACTAGTTTTGGATCTTTTTACATAGTTTTTTTCATTCAAATTTTTTATGATATTCTTCCTTTTTTTTTTTTCTTCCCCTTATCGAACAGACAACTTGGTGCTAGTTTATCTAACCTGAAGCCGTTACTGGAAGCATGTTCAGCTGCAGAGCGTATAAATGAAGTGATAGAAAGAGTCCCAAAGATTGATTTAGACAATATGGAAGGGGAAGTTTTGGATAATGTTCTAGGAGACGTTGAATTCAAACACGTTGAGTTTGCATACCCTTCAAGGCCTGAGAGCATAATTTTCAATGATTTTTGTCTCAAAATTCCAGCAGGAAAGACTGTAGCCTTGGTTGGTAGCAGTGGATCAGGAAAATCCACTGTGATTTCACTATTGCAAAGATTTTATGACCCACTTGGGGGAGACATAGTCCTTGATGGGGTCCCTATTAATAAATTGCAGCTCAAGTGGTTAAGATCCCAGATGGGTTTGGTCAGTCAAGAACCTACACTGTTTGCGACAACCATTAAAGAGAACATACTTTTTGGCAAGGAGGATGCTGGAATGGAAGAGGTTATTGAAGCTGCTCAAGCATCCAATGCCCATAATTTCATATCCCAATTGCCTCAAGGATATGACACCCAGGTTTGTCTGCCTAATCTATTGTATTTTACCTTATATCAGCATATCACTATGACAAACACTTTTTTTTGGGGTACAAATAGGCCACAACCTAGGGAGAAGGGAAAGGATTACAAATGCTGGAATTTAAACCCTCAATGTCTATTGGATACCACTCTCATGACTGCATGAACCAATGAGGTTAAGCTCGTGGTTCATAATATACACACTTCGCATATTGGCATTTATATGCATTTTTTTTCCAAGTCACTTTTTCAGATAAGCACAACATCCAAAAGGAGAAAATGAAAATTTGTAGTCCTATGAGAATCCTGAACAAAAAAGGTGTGCAACATTAGGTTAAAAAAAAAAAAGCCAGATGTTTCATCCAGCATGAAACCTATCCTACACTGTGAAGGAAAAATTAATAGGTCATGTATTACCTATTCCCATACGAATCCAAATTTCCAAGATCAATCCTATACCTTCTTCGAGAACCTCCAAGGATCTAGCTTTTGATCTAATATTATACAGCTTCTTGATCTTTCTGATCTATCGAGCAGCTACTAGAGTTGTCCACAAATTGCCAGAGTCCAAGTCTTAGTGTTGTCGATGGATTTCGAGTTATGTATTAACGAGATATTGTCCATTAATTATTTGACATTACCTTAGCATTATTTTGATCAAGACTAAGAATCAAAATAGATTCTAAATATAAATGTATATATATAAACAGGTTGGGGAGAGAGGGGTTCAATTGTCTGGTGGACAGAAACAGAGAATTGCCATTGCAAGAGCGATAATAAAAGCACCCAAAATCCTCCTCCTTGATGAGGCAACAAGTGCATTAGACTCTGAATCTGAACGTATCGTGCAAGAAGCTCTTGACAAGGCCTCCGTTGGACGTACAACTATAATCATTGCCCATCGCCTTTCTACCATTAGACATGCAGACTTAATTGCTGTTGTCCAAGATGGTCGGGTCATGGAAACTGGGTCACATGATGAATTAATGGTGAATGAAAAGGGCTTTTATCCCATGCTAGTGCAACTTCAACAAACCGACCAAGTTCAGGAGAAACATGATAAAGTATCTATGAATGCCTCAGCTTATATAGCAAACGTGGACATCAACAATGCTATTGTTAGCAGTCGTGGACTTTCTTTATCTAGCCGGACAAGTTCATTCAATTCTATAGCACCAAATCATGCTTCACTAGCTGGAGAAATGAATATTGAGGATAAAAAACCGCCTGCGCCATCTTTTAAGAGATTGTTGGCCATGAATTTACCAGAGTGGAAACAAGCAACCCTGGGATGCTTAGGTGCAATATCATATGGTGCAGTCCAACCACTTTCGTCTTTCACAATGGGATCAATGATATCAATATTTTTTCTCACAGATCATGGCGAAATTAAAGCAAAGACAAAAGTTTATGCTTTTAGTTTCCTTGGGTTTGGTTTGTTTTCAATGATAATTAATGTTATTCAGCATTATAATTTTGCTTATATGGGGGAGCACTTGACGAATAGGATTAGAGAGATGGTGCTTTCAAGGATACTGACTTTTGAAGTTGGGTGGTTTGACCAAGATGAGAATTCCAGTGGCACCATTTGCTCTAGACTAGCAAAAGATGCCAATGTGGTAATGTTCTTCTCTACATTTTCTACCTTTTCTTATGTCAATCATGTTTATCTAGTATGTCTCTATAATTGCTTGGCTTATTAAACTTGATTAAACTTCTGACTCTATACTGAAAAAGAACTATTAGTAAATCTCTTGTCAATAAATAGTGCAAACCGGCATTTTTGAAACTCGGTACAAGTAGGTTAAATCTCTTCTAATCGACCATGAACTACAATAATTTAACATTGTTACTTTGGAACAGTAATTGGGAAATCACTTTGAGTGTTCAGTACAAAAATTACTTGTAGGTCTTTATCAATAATGGCTACTTCCAAATATTTTTGCTTTGTTTCTTCCTCTCGTTAATGGTTGAAAAGGACCCGAATCAGTAAGGGTTCCACTGTAAATGTGCTTGGTTATAGACTTTGCCTAGCTAAATTGTCTGAGATGTTTTCAGGTACGATCTTTGGTGGGTGATCGAATGTCTCTTATTGTGCAAACCATCTCATGTGTAACTCTAGCTTGTGCCATGGGGCTATTCATAGCATGGAGACTTGCCATTGTGATGATAGCAATCCAACCACTTGTCATCCTTAGCATGTACACTCGACGGGTCTTGCTCAAAAGCATGTCCAGAAAGGCCATCAAAGCACAGCAAGAAAGTAGCAAGCTTGCTGCTGATGCAGTGTCCAACCATCGAACAATCACTGCCTTCTCGTCTCAAGACCGAATTTTGAAAATGCTCGAAAAGGCCCATGAAGGTCCGAGAAAGGAGAATATTAGACAATCTTGGTTTACAGGTCTTGGATTTGGATCAGCTCAATTTCTTACGGCATGCATTATGGCCTTCGATTTTTGGTATGGTGGCAAACTCATCTCTCAAGGATATATCAGTTCGAAAGCCCTCACTGAAACATTCCTCATTTTGGTTAGCACTGGTGTTGTCATATCTGAAGCTGCAAGCATGACAACAGACTTGGCCAAGAGTTCTGAGGTTGTTGGATCTTTGTTTGCTATATTAGACCGCTGTACCAGAATCGAGCCTGATGACTCTAATGGTTACCTTGCTGAAGAAATTACAGGACGTGTAGAAATTTGTGACATTGATTTCGCATATCCAGCTAGGCCTAATGTGATCATCTTGAAAGACTTTTCATTCACCATCGAAGCCGGGAGATCGACAGCATTGGTAGGACAAAGTGGATCCGGCAAATCAACAATCATTAGTTTAATTGAGAGATTTTATGATCCTCTTAAAGGAGTAGTGAAGATAGATGGTCGAGACATAAGGTTGTACAACCTAAGAACATTAAGGAAACACATAGCACTTGTTAGCCAAGAGCCAACATTATTTGCCGGCACAATAAGAGAAAACATTTCATATGGAGCATCTCACAAAACCGATGAATCCGAAATCATTGAAGCCGCTAAAGCAGCCAATGCACATGATTTCATTGCAGCCCTAGCAAATGGTTATGAAACATGGTGTGGAGACAGAGGAGTGCAGCTATCCGGAGGCCAGAAGCAACGGATTGCCATTGCCCGAGCCATCCTGAGAAATCCGACAATCTTATTGTTAGATGAGGCTACCAGTGCACTTGATAGTAAATCCGAGAAAGTGGTACAAGAGGCATTGGAGCGGATGATGGTGGAGAGGACCAGTGTGGTTGTGGCACATAGGCTAAGTACCATTCAGAACTGTGATCTTATTGCTGTGTTGGACCAAGGAAAGCTGGTGGAGAAAGGCAACCATTCATCTTTGTTGGCCAAAGGGCCAACAGGAGCTTACTACTCTTTGGTTAATCTTCAAAGAAGAACATAGAATTCTACTCAATCATTCAAATAAGTTTTGGGTATTTTAGGTGAAAAATATCATTCAGTTGTAAGAGACATAATTTATAGTTTTTGTGCCTAATTATCAATCAAATGAAGTACCCATTTCTTTTTTTTTTTTTTTTTAATTAAAGAAAGAGATTCAAATCCAAATTAACTGATATTTAAAACAAAATAATAACATCCTGGAACAAAACTAGGCTGCCATGGAAGACCTGCAATTGAGAGATACAAGTAGGGTATCTTCTATTAAAAGAAATGAATAGAACAAGTGTAAAATAATATGCATGTTTCAACAATAAAAGAGGGTAACTCTGATTTATTTTTACTTTTTTTTTTAAACTATTTTTTCAGTCTATTTTCACTTACACAAGGCTGGCCACTGTAAAATAGTTTGAGCTTATCCAAAGCTAGGGATTAGAAAGATGGGAAATGGATAAAGCTTGTTCTGTTTCATAAAAGGGAAATTCACAAAAGATTCTTCAACCAATTTTCCTTTCTAGAAAAACCCATTGCTTGAAAAGTATTAAAGAATATAGCAAGAAAAAGGAAGAAAACCCTCTACACTTCAAATCATCTTAGGTTAGTATTTTAGTATTTAGGAGGTACCTTTGCTACTTTAATTGAAAAAGATTTTTTTTAATAATAATCGGTAGGTCGAGTTTAATTTGAATTTAGGTAAAGTTTTAAGAAGTTTATGATTGTTAAAACTCTTTTTAATCAATATTTAATTCAATTTGATAAAAATATTGTTTAAATTTATTCAAAATTTTATATAAATTAATAATTTTTATTAAAAATATTAATTTTTCTAAAAAAAATTATATTAAATAAACATTTAAACTTAAACAAATATTCTGACCCTCGAATACTCAAACAAGTAAGGATTAAAGAAGGAAATATGTGAAAAATTTCCTTCATGATTTCTAGACTGAAAAGAAAAAAGGAAAAAGAGAAAAAAAAAGAAAAAAGAAAACCCAATTTTAATAACCACAGTTGTTTTTTCTAAGTTGTTAACTATTGACTGAACCACCACATTTGAATTTGGTGCTTGAGTTGTAACCCAGACTCTCACAAATTGCAGAGGATTATATGCATGTAGTCAGTTAACCTAACCCCCCCAAAAAAAATGCAGATTAAATTGATAACCTCCAAATCTAATTAGACCACCAGGGTTAGGCAATTTCACTGTCTTATTGTCAATTTAAATGTCCCATCAATGAAAACAACAGCCTTAGCAGGAACGGTTAAACCTTAAAATTTGAACTTTCAACAGTGAAGTTTGAACTTGGTTTATATTTTTTCCATAATTCTTTAAGGTTTAATTCAATATCATTGTTGAAAAACAAATTGGGTTAAAAAATTTAAGTTAAAAAAATATGTTTAAAAAAATATAGTAAAATATATGGTTTAAAAATTTTTAAATATTTAATATTACTGAAAAAAATATTTTAAGTAGTTAAAATATAAAAAAATATGTTTAAAATAATAAAAATTTTTAAAATATAAATATAATAAAATTATTGCGTCCAAAAACTATTTTTCAAATCATAAAAAAGTTAATTTTTCTGATAGTTTAATTTGAATTATCAAACTATAATTTTAAATATATAAATTAAAATTTTATTTACCTAATTAGTATTATATTTAAAATGAAACGTAACTTTTGTGCCGACAACAATGTTAAACGGGCCTAAAAAGGATAATCTTGCTCACCTTCTATCATAGATCCAAATG
>JBBYHM010000027.1:1806046-1822797 GCA_038381775.1 Adansonia rubrostipa
TGAGAAAGGTGCTGAAAGTATAGTCTGATTGATAGCTATATCTTCACTTTTTTAAATAACAAAAACCAATAATCAACAAAATTATTTGCAAAGAATCATAGGATATACCATGTTAGCAGAAAGTGGGGAGGGAGACTAATGGGGGGGATTTTTTGGCCATATCTTTCATTGACCATTTGCTTTTCTTTTCCTCCAATTGTAGTGGTAGCCTAAAGGTTTAAAGCAAAGTGATATCCATCTCATCAAACCACCGAAATTTTCCCCCAAGCGAATTATTTTTAGGTTACTGGTTTTTAGATAACTTGTCAAAATGACCCAAGCAAATTCAGATTTATCAATTTCCTTTTTGTAGATATCGGCCTTTTCTGGAAAAATTGGGTGATTTGCTTTTGATTCCGTTGGAGAATCTCGTCAGCTAGCACCCAATGTTTTGTGTCTGGTTTAAAAGTGTGTTATTCTGTTCATGTTGGGTGCTCTCTGTTATATAGTGCCAAGAAAGAAAATAAAAAAAAAAATCGAAAATCGATTCAAATCATATTATTAGATTTGATTTTGATTCGATTATAATTCGGATATATTCGATTAGGTTTGATAATCTCAAACTGAATTCTATTTTTAATTAATTTTTAATTTTTATAATATAAAAATAAATACCTTATTCCTAAATTAATAAAAAAATTTTAAAATATTATAAAAAATATTTTTTTTAAAACTTTAAAAATAATAAATTATTATCACTTTAATATTAATTATACTATTCAATATATATTCAACTTGAATGTTACTAATGGACACTTACTTCTATATTCAAATAACGTAAGGTAGCAAATACTTTGTGTACCATTCATCATACTTCAGAGGAGACAGTTGAGGTTTGCACAACTTTTGATGAACTTTATTATTTGTTGGTATTTTTATCGTGTCTTTCTCGAGTATTAGTAGTCCTGAAACGTAACGCATAGATCAGAAACTTAGAAACGCAAGACTAAGTCTTGGTTTTGAGTGTTTCTTTTCGTAAGGATGGGGTTATATTTTAAATTTATTAAATATTAATTTATTATATAAATTAAATGAATTAAATTATAAATTTTGGATTATAATTTTTTAATTTTAATGGAGTTTTTTAGATTGGAGACAAAGTAGCGGTCTAAAAGGTAAACACAATCAATAATGGACAGTATAACAATAAAGAAATGACATATTCAAATCATAAGCGTTTTATAAATCAAGTTGGTATAAAATCTGATTTTTTAAAAAAAATTTTATTTAAATTTAGTTCGGATTGAATTTGATTACTGAATTTATTATTTTAAAAAATATTAAAAAATTATTTTTAAATTTATATTTATATATTTTATAATTAAATTTTAAATAAAATTTTTATTATTAAATAATAATTCCAGTCAAACTATTCGGATTTATAAAAATTTTATCAAAGCATAACCAATTGTCCAAAAAAAAAAGTATTCACTTTATCAACTGAGCCTCCTGTATTCTTCTTAGTGTTCACAATTTATATATATATTCATATAATTATCTTTAGAAAGAACTAAGGAAAAAAAATAGAAATCAAATGGATTTTGGAGGAAAAAAAAAAACTGGAAAATTGATGTCAACTGGTCCTCACCATGTTTTGTATTCTGTTTGGTCTGTTTCCAGCATGTCAATATTTAACGGTTATCATAATTATCTGCTTTTCACTTGCTTACAACTTTGGGAACTTCATGTGTCTGGATTACCTGGCTTACCTTTTGAACACCATCTGTCAAATATGCAATCGTGCATGCATGCCTCACTAATCAAAACTGCTCAAAATCTCTGTATTTTCTTGGTAATACAAAACTGAAAATTTAATTCATCTTTTCTTCCTTGTTTGTTAGTAACACAAGTTTTTTTTTTTTTTTCTCACGAAGATGACCAAAGTTTAAATATAAAGATTCATATTTTGAATTAATTATCAAATTTTAAAAATAATTAACTAAATGAAGTAAGTTTCGGGGTTTTGGTGATATAAGCTTTGCTGTTGGGGGAGTTTGATTTTAGTGACTACCTACTGTGTTAGTGTCCCAGGACTCAAAAAAGAAAAAAAAAATCAATGTAATATTAACATAAATCAATTAAATTAAGTTTCGATTTTTTCAGTTTTGGGTGACACAAGCTTTGCTGTTGGGGGGAGTTTGCTTTTAGTGATTATCCACTGCGTTAGTGTTTCTATGACTCAACAAAAACAAACAAATGTCTTTTTCTAGCTTTCCGCAAGGAAAACAGGAGCCCGCAATCACAACACTGCAATTAATGAAAGAGCCTACTGAGTATTTGTTTTGGTCATTTCCTTTGTTATTACAATCAATCTCAAGAGCCGTTCCAATTTTACTCAAACAGATTGTTTTTTGCCTTTAAACATGGCTGGAGGAGGAAGAACTCAAGGACTTAGCAAGTCATGTATTCTTCTCATAGGTAACTATCTTTTCATCTTCTTATAGCTAGCATTCATTTCTGCATGAAAAAACTGTTTAAGGGTTGCAAGGGGACCCAAATACCAATTCTAAATCAATGGTTTCCCTTTTTGAATGAACCAAACTGTGTTTATACTTTGATAGTGATTGCTGGCATGGAGAGGTTTGCTTTCAAAGGGGTGGCATCAAATTTAGTTACATATCTAACAGATGTTGTGAAGATGAGCAATTCTTCAGCAGCCAAGACAGTTAATAGTTGGTGTGGGTTCACTTCAATGTTGCCACTGCTGGTGGCACCCATGGCTGACTCATTTTGGGATAGGTATTCAACCATTTTGACCTCATCTTTCCTCTATGTTTTGGTGAGTCAAATCTTCTTTGTTTCTCATTCCAGCTTTTTTGCATGTCAATTGATAAAATTGCAGTTCAGGCAGTTTATTTTTCTGGAAGATATTTGTTCATCATCAATGAAAATGGCACTAAAGCTGATGTTGGAACATAAGTCATCACCATTTTTCCTTTCTTTGTAAATCCGAATTGCTTAAACTGCCATTAATCTAACAATGTGGTGAGTCTGGAATTCAAAATTCAAAGCCAAGTTTCTAATTTTGGGCCTTGAGGGGGCGTTCCCAGTGTGTCAATTCCTGTTTAATTGTAAAGATCAACATTCTCATTTAACAGAGACAGAATTTTGTGGTCAAGTCATATATTCTTTTAGAATTAAAGATTTCAAGATTCATGACCTAACCAATCTTGATGATCTGAAATCATTGCTTATGTTGCTCCGACTCTTTATTTTTCTTGATCTATCTTTGTCCAGCACAATTTTGGAGATGGGTACGAGGATATGACCCTCTAAGGATCCTCTAAATACATGAAAAAACTTCAAAAAAAAATTGAGCATACCCATATCGGATACATTACACATACCAGTCACACTCAAATCCAAGTAACATAAGTCATCGCTGATCATCCAAAGAAAGGGAAGCCATTGCTGAATTCTGTCAGATAAATCACATCTGTTGCTTGTACGTTTGTGTATTTCTGTTTTTATTTATTTGTTTACTATAATTTAAGGGCCTTGGAGCAGTGGCATCAACAGCTTTGTTATGGACATGGACTCCACCAAGCAACACAAGCTCATCTGCATTCCTATTTTGGTCACTCTGTTTGATTTCATTAGGCCAAGGTGCATATAACCCATCATTGCAAGCCTTTGGAGCTGACCAACTGGACCATGATGAAGAACTCCCTTGTAGCAAAGATGACGTAAATTCAAAGAAAAGGAGCTTATTTTTCCAAATGTGGTATTTTGGTGTTTGCAGTGGCAGCCTCTTAGGTGTCATACTTATGTCCTACGTCCAAGATAACTTTGGTTGGGTACTAGGATTCGCCATCCCCATGTTCGCAATGGTTATATCGGTGGCGTTTTTCATTTGTGGTAGCCAGATTTATGCTTGTAAACCGGATCAAACCATTTACAGTAAGCCCTTTCCAAACATAATTCAAGTCATCAAAGTGACAGCATCGAGATTCATCAATGGCAGAATCACCTTGCCGAAGAACAAGTCTGATGTGGTGGAGCTAGAGTAAGTTTTATTATTCGGATTGTCAAGGATGATTCAAATTGTAATGTACATGAGTTCTGATGGTAATTCTAAAACTTTTTAACCTGTTTTGTAGGCTTCAAGAGAAACCTCTTTGTGATCAAAAGTTGTGCAGCAATGAGGGCTTGGATCGGAACCCAAAATCCGATACTCACCTGCTCGAAAATGCAAAAATAGTACTCAGGCTTTTGCCTATATGGACAATGCTTCTAATGTTTGCAGTAATTTTCCAGCAACCTGCAACATTTTTTACGAAACAGGGCATGACAATGAAGAGGAACATCGGTGGGAACTTCAAGATCCCACCTGCAACGCTGCAAAGCGCTATTACATTGTCTATAATCCTCTTGATACCTTTATACGAGAAAGTTTTGATCCCGATAGCCCAGATGGTTACTCGAAATGAAAAAGGTATTACCGTAATGCAGAGGATGGGAGTCGGCATGTTTCTTTCTGTCATCGCTATGATCATAGCTGCTGTTGTCGAAACGAAGAGGCTCGAGATCAGCAGGAAAACGGGCGTCCTGGAATCTGAAACAGTGCCACTAAGCATCTTCTGGTTGCTACCTCAGTATGTTCTTTTAGGCATTTCAGACATCTTCACTGTTGTTGGTATGCAAGAGTTCTTTTACAACGAAGTACCCGTCAGGATGCGAACGATGGGATTCGCCCTATATACCAGCGTTTTCGGGGTCGGAAGTTTCCTGAGCGCCTTGATGATCTCGATCATCGAAGCTTTCACAAGTTCGGAAGGAAGACAAAGCTGGTTCTCGGATGACATGAGGGAAGATGGACTAAACAAACACTACTGGCTTTTAGCCATTGCTAGTGCTTTGAGCTTACTGTTTTATGCAATTTTCTGCAACTGCTATAGAAGTAGGAGTGAACTGGAAAATGGCAACTGCAAATAAAGCTTTGGTCTTCCATTTTTCATCAGTTTTATATAGTTTTATCGCAATAATTCCTGTTTGATGTAAATATTTCATGACATTTTAAGTTGGTTTTGTCTTAGTAGGAAGGATCCAAACCATTATTCATAAGCCGGATTAGTCGTCCACCTTAATAAGTCTGTCCTGAATTAGAATGGGTTTAAACAAAAATTTTATAATACCAACAAGTCAGATTGCTCGAATTAATGTTCAAAAATTAATTTTTTATTTAAATTTAATTATAAAAATATAAATATTAATAAAAATTATTTTTTATAATAAAATAAATTTTTAAATTCGAATTAATGTAAAACTAAAAAAAAATTCAAAACTCGAATTCGATTTTATGGACGAAGAGGGTCTAATTTGTAGACACGACAACTAGTAGATAAAATCCTGTCTGTTCAAACGGTTGTCGTTAACGTTAGCCATACGGAACTCAGTCTCAAACAATCTCATCTATGAAAAAATGTTATTTTCTCTTCACCATTATCATCCTCTTCCTCTTACACCCAGAACCGTGATTCCATCGCCTTTAATCTCCCCTCAATACCCTAAAACCACCCAAAAACCCCGCAAAGATATCTTCATTATCCGGAGCTCCGTAACCCAACCTGAGAATGAAGCCCTTCCTCAAACTGCCATCCAAAGGATTGCTGACAAGCTTCGGTCACTTGGATTTTCTGAAACCCAGAAGCCGGAACCTCAATCCGAACTTGGGTTTGGGTCCGATTCCCCTGGAGAAATCTTTGTCCCTTTACCGGAGAAGTTACCCAAGTACCGGGTTGGACATACGATTGATACAAGCTGGAGTACGCCAGAGAATCCGGTGCCGGCGCCTGGTTCGGGTCCAGGGAGCTTAATGGTGAGGTTCAGGGACATGAAGAGGGAGAGGAAGAAAGTGGGGAGGGTGAAGGAGGAAGAGAGGGTGGTTCCAAGTTTGGCGGAACTGAAGCTGTCGGCGGCGGAGCTAAGACGGTTGAGGACGTTGGGAATTGGTGAGAAAAGGAAGTTGAAGGTTGGGAAAGCGGGGATTACGGAGGGAATCGTGAATGGGATTCATGAAAGGTGGAGAAGGAGTGAGGTGGTTAAAATTGTTTGTGAGGATATTTGTAAAATGAATATGAAGAGGACTCATGAAGTTTTGGAGGTTTGTTCCTTTTCTTTTTCATCCATTAATTTGGTTGTTTTCTTTGCTTTTGAAGTTGTCAGGTGTTCCTCTGATGTTGGATGATTTGCTTGGTTTCTTTTCTTAATGTAGTGTGTGTAGCGAACTTGTGATCGACTAAATATAACTACGACAGATGAAGATATGAGATTGATTGAGGTGGGGAATGTGGTTGAAATAGAATTTGTACATTCTGTTAGTACTGGGGAGTGCTGTAGGTTAAAAGCTATATCGTCATTTAATTGTGTTTCGATAATCTCTTAGTCTAATAACCATGACACCTTGTTACTGTTTAACTTCCAGTCTCGACGTTGTTAATGATGTCATGAAGACCTTACAGGCACATATTTAGGAGGTTAAAATTGGGTTAATTGATTCAGAGACTCCTCCTATAACCATGTTAACTTGTCTTGAAATTAACCTTAACTTGTAATTATTCCTTAGTATCATATAATAGGATTCTAATGTTTGATTTTTGTATTGGTATTCTCAGAGAAAAACCGGAGGAATGGTTGTTTGGAGATCTGGAAGTAAAATAATATTATATAGAGGGACCAATTACAAGTATCCTTATTTCTTGGCTGATAAACTAGGAACAAACGATACTAATTCCAATGCTTCACCAGATACAAACACGGATATTATGGAATTCAATAAAACAGAAAGCTGCTCATCTGAATTTGATGGTGCTAAAACTTCTGCACAAAATGCAACCAACAAAATGGCTAAGCCAATGGTAATTCAAGGTGTTGGCTTGCCAAATAGAGTAAGGTTTCAACTACCCGGTGAGGGAGAGCTTGTTGAAGAAGCTGACCGCTTGTTAGATGGACTGGGTCCAAGGTTTACTGACTGGTGGGGTTATGAGCCTCTTCCAGTGGATGGTGATCTTCTACCTGCAGTTATTCCTGGATACAGGAGACCCTTCCGCCTTCTTCCTTATGGTGTGAAGCCAATCCTGACAAATGATGAAATGACCACTTTAAGAAGACTTGGCAGACCCTTACCCTGTCATTTTGCGTTAGGTAAGTCTGACTATTAATTTATACCTATAGTGATTCGACGTGCATCCATTTCACTTCTGTTTTCATTCATAACAGGAAGAAATAGAAAACTTCAGGGTTTGGCTGCATCCATTGTCAAGCTCTGGGAAAAATGCGAGATTGCCAAAATTGCTGTAAAGAGAGGAGTACAGAACACTAATAGTGAATTGATGGCGGAAGAATTGAAGGTCAGTGATAACTTGTACATGTTACTCTTTTGTCTTTTCTTTTTTGGTGTGCATGTGTGGCGTGGAGGGTGGTTTAGGGCACCCTCAAGATTTATTATTCCATTTGGATACTTTTTAAGATTGATGTCCATGCTGTTTAAGATTGACCGTTATACTATATGCCAATTAGCGGTTTGACTTTGATCACTATATTCTCTCTGATTGGACACTTTTTAAAATTTTTCATGCCTCAGTGAATTAGTCCTTAGACCTCAATTGCTTGATGATTGGTTTCAATGTACCATATGTGAATTTGAACTAAACATTAGATTAATGCTGAGGTTTGTCTTGAGTAAAACCTTAACTGTTAGTCACTGTTTGGCTACATCATGGAGGTTGCGCATTACATTACAGCTCTTTTAATCTGAAGGGTGTATAAAAAATTCATATTTTGAACTATTTGCCATTGTTAGTTGTTGAAATTTGTCATGCAGTATGTTTCTTCTTAGTCATCTATTAATCAAAAACACTTTGTTTCAGTGGCTGACTGGAGGAACTTTGCTCTCACGAGATAAAGACTTCATTGTCCTATATAGGGGAAAAGATTTCCTGCCTTCTGCCGTTTCTTCTGCAATACAAGAGCAGAGAAACCGTCTACTTCATGTGGAGAAACAGAGTGCAAAAACTATGGAGAAGGTCAATGGCGAGGGTACTAAAAGTGGCTCGGAAAGTGATATTAAGAGTGCCAAGGATCACGGAAACAATCTCTTCGATGATGGAAAGAACATGAAGTCTGCTGAGGCAGCTATTAGAAAGACTAGCTCGAAGTTATCTAAGGTACTATTTTGCTAAGATGCTGCCCTTGAACGATGTTTCGTGAAATCTTATTTAATATATGCAAGTTTTCTTCCACTACAGGTATTGGAGAAGAAAGCAAAGGCAGAGAAACTTCTAGCGGAGCTGGAGCAGGCGGAGATCCCTCAACAATCTGATGTTGATAAAGAGGGTATAACTCAAGAAGAAAGATATATGCTTAGGAAGGTTGGCTTGAGAATGAAGCCTTTCCTCCTACTGGGTAAGTTAGAACATATAGTTCAAGCCTTTCAGCCTTTGATCTTAAAACTGTGGATCCAATTATTTATCCTGGAGGCAATTTAAAGGGCGCTTTCAACTCATCTGTGCTTAGGTAGACGGGGAGTATTTGCTGGAACAGTTGAAAATATGCATCTTCACTGGAAGTACAGGGAACTTGTGAAGATCATTTCTAAGGAGACTAATGTCGAAGCTGTTCATCAAGTAGCACGAATATTAGAGTCAGAAAGCGGTGGAATATTAGTGGCTGTGGAGAGAGTAAGCAAGGGTTATGCAATCATCTTTTATCGTGGAAAGAACTATGAGCGGCCTTCTTGTCTGAGACCTCAGACGCTTCTTACTAAGAGACAGGCAATGAAACGCTCTCTGGAGGAGCAGCGTCGTAAGGTGAATATGAGTAATCTTGTTTTGTATGTTCCCTACGCTTTTATATAGTTTGCAGGCTCAAAGAAAAAAGACTTAACATGCCGGAGGAAAAGGGGGAAAAAAAAGCACCTTCACCAGATTGTACATATAATTCTGGCACAAAGTTTTGATTTGCTTGGCTTTATATAGCCCTTTCAGCATTTTCCTTTAATTTTTTTGGCTTCTTATTCTTTGTCTATGTTGATTTTGCAGTCTTTAAAACTACATATTTTGAAGCTTACCAGAAACATTGATGAATTAAAACACCAATTGGTAAGCTAGTCACTATATCGTTTTCATTGGTTCGGTTTTTACTTTTCCGTGAACGTCCTTTAAGTATCCAATCAATTTATATGAACTGTGTAACACTGCTTTGACAAAGGTTGTAGACAAGGAGGCAAGTAGCATGCAAACTGCTGAGCAATCAAGATTGCCATTGGTGAGCCACATTGTGCTCGCTATTTATTAGTGAATTTCATGTTTTCTAAGTAACTTACATTTTTCTGTCACAATTAAGGTTGAAGACGAAACGGAAAAGTTACAGTCCGTTGAATGTGCTGGATCAGATATTAAATGTTGTGCATCTCCAGGGGGGCAACTAGAGGTAGTTAGTTTAACTCTGAAGTGCAGGAAAATCGGAAGGTTTTAGCCTTTGCTTTAAATTTGCATTTCAAGTTTTATGTCAATCCATTGTTAAATATAAATTAGCACGTGAAGACCTTGCTTAGCCCAGCAGTGAATGCCAGTCCACCAATGTCCCTTGCAAGGTCGTCACACTCTTTTTTAATTTAAATTCATTTAGTTTATATGACATCTGAAATGGCATTTGATGTGATTACAGAAGGCTAGAGACAAAGATGGATCTGAGTCAACTTCCTTGAAAAAGGATAGAATGGTTGCTGCAATAACTATTCATCAACCCTCTGAACAAGAGCTCGTGGAACCATCTTCAGTACATGATGGGGTCGAGGCTGATAAAGCAGAATCTGTGTCTTCATTGGAATCTGTGAACGGAATACAACATAAGACTGAATTGAGGGCTTTGCCTGCTGGAGTTGAAATGGCGGACTTCACATCTCACCCTGATAACCTTAAGGTACATTCTTTTCCTTCTTTTTCATGTTAGTATTCTTAAATTCCTGATATTTCTCACCTGTTATGGCATATATTGTTTTAAGCAGGAAGAAATCGGCTCTACTGTTAATGCTGGGCTCCGTGTTTCCAGTAATGGGCCTAAGGAATCAATGGTTGAATCAGCCAACAAAAACTTGGATGTCTCAATCTCTTCAGCAGTTGAAAATGTGTCGAATAAGATGGCTTCAAAAGCAAAGATTCTTTCTAACAAAGATAGACTTCTTTTACGAAAGCAAGCTCTCAATATGAAGAAACGACCTGTGCTCGCAGTTGGTGATTACCTCCGACTTTTATCATTTTCAGTTACCCTTATCAACTGATTATGCTGCAATTTTTCATGGTTTGAACTTAATGGCAAATAACTGCAGCCATTAGAGCTCCATGTGTTTAGCTTTAGCTTTAGGTTTTTGTTTCAGTTTTAGATGATCACTTTTATCTGCATAACTCGCTGTATTTTCGTTGATACCATATGCATATCGAAGTGACATTCAAAATCCTATCTTCCGAGGAAATGATGCTGTTTCGGCTGTACTTAAGGATATTAGAATATAGCGTGTCAACAAAGTCATGGCTGCAAATGCCAATCACCTGCCCTCTCTCTTTCTCTCCCCCTTATTTTCATGGTGATAACGAAAACTTATTTTTATTGTTGCTTGCTGTATTTTTAGGGAGGAGCAATGTCGTGACTGGTGTGGCAAAAGCAATCAAGGCACACTTTCAGAAACATCCTCTTGCTATAGTCAACGTGAAAGGGAGGGCTAAAGGGACTTCCGTGCAGGAAGTGGTGCTAAAGCTGCAGGTCTGCTCTCTCCGGATTCCGATTTCTTTTTGCCCCCATTGGCCCGAAAGTAAGCTATATCTATAACAAAACTGTGTTTTATTAAATCCACAGGAAGCAACTGGTGCAGTTTTAGTTTCTCAGGAACCTAGCAAAGTCATACTGTATCGAGGTTGGGGTGCCAATGATGAACTTGTACGTCATGATAAGAGGAATGTAATAGATACATCTGTTCAGAATCGGCCTGCTGTGTCACCCAAGCTTATTGCAGCAATCAGATTTGAATGCGGCTTGCGACTTCACCTAGAGTAAGAAGAGGCAACCTGATTTGCCGGAATTTCGAGGTTTAACAAGGTATTGCTGGTATTGTTTATTCGTTAACTTTTCATCATGCAGACTTCATTTTGAGCACCTAATGAATACTATATTGCTCCGACTCTTAAAATAATTGAAAATACTCATGTTGGACATATACCTGTATTTGATGTTTACATCTGAGTCTAAGTAACATAGACTGAATACGTAGCAGAAGGTCTTTAACTTAGATGATTAACAATCAACCTGTTGTCAATATCTTGTTATGCAATAACTGTTAGCAGGTGGTTCTACTCATACCATGAACATGGAGATTTATTCAGCGGTCTTCCAACTGGAACGTAAGGACACTCATCTAGGTCAAGATGTCTCGACACTGCTCTCTGCATTCTCTGGTATTGTTCATCGCGGAGCAAGATTGCAAGCTTAAATCTTCAAATAAGTCGGTTAGTCACTTCCACATGGACAAGAGAAGAAAACGCTGATGGTGACATCTTTATTTTTTTTTTAATGTCCCATCGTCGATAAAGCCGATAATTACTGAGTATGGTTGATAATGTTATTCAGCTTGTGCGGTCAATAAGTGTTGCATTCTGCAGTTCTGCCTTGAGTAGCTTAGTTGAAAGATCAAGTCCAAGGCTTTTGTCAAGCTGGTTTTATTTGTTAACGTTAATTTTCAGAACCTGAGAAAAATCTTTGTTATATGTCTCCTTGATGTATGTTCTTAGCTAAAGATGCCAATAAATAGTCCAGATTTGGATATATGTAATTGTTCGATTTATTTTTTGCGATTTGGATATTGTAGAAGCGGAATCAAACATTGTAATTACTATACAGATATGAATCCTTGGATATGCATTATTTGAATTTCTATTACTTTTATGGATAAAGTATTTGGATATATGAATGCGCTATCTAGTTCACATTACTTCTGCGGATGATGGATTTAGACATATAGAAATTTATGATCTTGGAAAGAATTGAACATTGGCTCTTAAGGTTAATTACTTATTGAATTCAGATTGTTAGTGGATTTAGATATTCGGTGGATAATATTATTTGATTCGAATTTGGATAGTAACATGCGGATTTAATGTCGATAATAAATAGATTTAGATTTTAAAGTACTTGTACGGATTCGAATTTGGATATTATAGAAAAATACATATATATTTGATTCCTTATCAGAGGACTTAAATTGTTTGGCAGGCTTTTCGTTTTGAATATGATTTTGGTTCCATATTGAGCATCCTTTCGCAATATTTTTGACCGGTCATGGACCCAAATAAATAAGTGGCACCAAAGGGTTGCAATGCAATAATATTTTTGAGCTACTGATCATAATTTATCAATAGTATACGAATACGATGTTAATAAAGTAACAATATTTATATAAATATAAAATATTTTAAATACGATATAATATATATAAATATATGTATATATATACGATATAAATATATAAATTATTTAATTTAACTTTTTTCATATTTCCTTTGGTCCATAATAGTGGGCTTTCATTGACTTGGCCCACTCAAAAAAAAAAAACATAGAGAAGATTTCAGACAGGCAAATAACTTGCCCATCATCAGAAAATTATTATTATTATTATTATTATTATTATTATTATTTTAAATCACACCTTATTATTATTTTTAAATTACACCTCAATAATGACGTAAAAGTTGAAGATATTAGGGATTTGATCTAAAATTGCATTGGATATATTTTTTAAAGGCAAGTGTATGGTTAATAATTCAATAAGTGGTAGACAATATAAAAATAGACTATTAATAATTTGATGAGCGGTATAAAATATAAAAATAATATAAATATAATACAAATATAATTTTTTTAAAATTTTTAATATAAATATTAAAATATTAAATTTTATATAAATATAAAATATTTTTAAATTATTATAATATGAAACGTAATATGAATACCAATAAAACAGCAATGAATAATAAACGTGTCAATGAATTAAATTAATTATCTCGCTTATTTGATCCAAACTTTAAATAAAATCTTCTTCTTTAAACGATTTAAATTACTATTGATTACATAAATATTAAACATTATTATAAAAGTTTAGATTTTTAAAAGTAGAATAAAAAATTTTTGGATCATCATCCGACTTGATATTGTGAACGCCAGTGAGATTGAGTGGTATGTGTAATTTGTTGGTTGATATTTTCACAACCAGTGGTGGAGAGAATTGAAAAACCAAAATCAAATAATCCTATGACTTAATCGAAAAAAACAGGAACAAACACCACTATTACTCAAGAAAAGGGGATTAGTTTAATTCCTTTTGCAGTTAGCAAAGTAAAGGTCATGACTCTTCAAGCAACTTCCTGTAACTTTGGAGGCATTTCATCTCTTCTTTCCCCTCCTAAAGCTTCTCCTTACCGCTTTGTAATCAGAGCTAAAGGTAACAACTTGGTTTTAATGAAGACCCAAATTTTTTAATCATCATCTTTTAGCTTTAATTTGATGTTTTTGAGCTGCATTTTTGGGTTTTTTTTTTTTTTTGTCTTGCGGTTTGAATGTTATGTGATTATTCTGAATTAAAGCTTCTTCCCTAATTTTTGAGCTTGAATTTGATGAATTTGAGCTGTGCTTTTAGTTATCTGTTTGATGTAATTCATGGGGTTTCGATATTATGTGATTATGTGTGTTAAATATTGTCTCTTTTTTTTTTTTCTGTTAATTTTTTTGGGGGCTCTTTGGTTTGAATTTCAGTGGAACCATCAGAGAAATCTGTTGAAATAATGAGGAAATTCTCAGAACAGTATGCACGTCGCTCAGGAACATATTTCTGTATGGATAAGGGAGTGACTTCTGTTGTAATCAAGGTGCATTTTAGATTCTGCTCTTTACAGATTTAACTGCATATCCTTATTTCAGTCTATGTTACCCAGACTTGGTATCGACCGTATGTGTCCGACATAAGTATACTTAATTTTTTTCAGTTTTTTCTTTTATTTAGAGGATCATATCCCCATACGCATGTCCGAATATATGTCGGACATAGGTACTTTAGGGAAAATGAAGAGTGCTTGTAACATAGATTTTTGTTTGCATCTCAGTTTCTAAAATTCTTCACATACAAATCATTACCCGGTTTTGATCCCGCCTAAGTGAGACATTTAAAGGGCTGAGTTGCAGAGGATATTAGCCATTCTGCTAATATGGAAGTTCAAAAAGCTTCACATGTTAGTCTTAGAGTTTGATGTAAAGCCTTGTTAAAGTTGGTGAATATGGTTGACGATGGAAGCTATGCTATGTCCTTTCAATTGCAAGATATTACTTAGAGCTGAGGACATTTGTTACTGCTATTGTCTCAGCTGTATCGAATATGACTGCACCAAAATTCAAGGGCCAAGTGGTAAGTTATGGCATCAATAAATGAGGTCTTGCGAAGGGTAATTAGAAAAAAGATCTATCCTTTAGTATTTAATCCTAGACCTATATGTTATTCGGGTTGGGGGTTTGAATGTCGGGATGTGGCACATGTCTGTCATGGTTATGTTGAATTTTTTAAAGTTTTTTTTATGCGTTTGGAGGATCATATCCCCATTACTCATGTCTGGATATTCATCAGATATTTTGGTGGACATGAGTACTTCAATAAAAATAAAAAGTCAAAGCAACATAATTGTAGACCGTTCCAAGCAGAAGCATTAGTTATTCTGAGTTGGTGAACCCAGGTTGTAACTGGAAGGAATTGAGAGTTGCCTTTAAAGTTAAAACTAGTGACAAAAATCTTCACTTCGGTTCAATTCCAATTGATTTCTATTGGAGAATTTAGAACTCCACATGTTTAAGAGTTGTTCTATTGGAGAAGTTGAATTCAAAATTTTTCAGGGCTTTGTGTGCAAACAATGGACTGAAGGATCGTAACTTTGTCCATTCATAAACAACAAGATAGATTGAAGAACAATTATATTGCTATACTCTGCTATTCCAACTATCCATGCCTTAGTTGAAATCTAACTCTACTTGAGAAGAGTGTGAACCTTATCCTTGTTCCAATTCTTTTTTAAATCTATCTAGTTCACTCGTCTGTTCAATATATGATACACAAAAATTCAAAAAGGGGAATTAAAAAAAAAAAAACTCATTTTGGATATTCAAACAGGGATTGGCCGAGCATAAAGATACGTTGGGTGCCCCACTCTGCCCTTGTAGGTAAATATTTCCTCCGTGATCTCCTCAATCTTGTTCAAAATTGTTAATCCTATTGCTCTCAAATATCTTGATATTTATAGCTATATCGGATTTAATAACATTTAAGTGTAAATCCACTTTATTATAGGCATTACGATGACAAAGCTGCTGAGGTAGGGCAGGGCTTTTGGAATTGTCCATGCGTTCCTATGAGAGAAAGGTAAATATATTGCCACAGCATCTTTTAATGTATATTCCTCACGAAAAATGGTCTCACTGCTAGAGTTGTATGGGACTATGTTGGTCGGACTTGGGTGTAAGTGTCGGATAAAGTTATGTGTCCGACATAGGTAATGTTCAATTTTGTTTTCAAGTTTTTCCATGTATTTGGGGGGTCCTTTGAGGGTCACATTCCCATACCCATGTCCGGATATGCAGTGGACATTGATGTCGGACACGGATACTTCAAGAAAAATGAAGAGTTGTAGTAACATAGGTATGAGAAGTAGAAATATCTTTTGATTCATCCTAGAAAGACATGGACAATGATAACTGCCTTCCGAACCAGGTGCCTAGTGCTAATGTTTAGATGGTATATAACCTTCAGAGATCCCCTATAAATAGTGGCTGCATGTCACTTTGCTGATCATTGACTTAGTTGAAGCTTCTGAACTGGTGCCTACCATCCCGAAGAACTAGTTAGTTATTTTGTGAAATTAAGAAAGGAACTTTAATGTTGTGATCGAGATTATTTTTGAAGCACTTCAAGCAGATAGTTGTAGTATTGAAGGTATTAAGTGGAAAAGGATTTCTGAGATTATTTAACGACTCGAAGTAAATCTAAATCCAGCCATTACAGGGACAATGTTCAAAATATCAAAGTAACATGCAAGGATATTTCGGAAATCTGACGTCTCAAATGAATGATCATAAAAGGAACTTGCTGCTAAGCAAAGCAGATCTGGGTTAAGGTTGATATAATCCTTAGAATTTGAGATTCCTCGTTGTGTCATCTTTAATATCATGGCAAAGGGTGTTAAGTATTTAATCTGGCTTCGAGTTCTGGTTCAGTATTCATACTTTTGTTTCTCCCATTTTTAGTTTTACAATAAAAAATTCGAGCAATGTTTCTATTTTTCAAAGGGCAGTCTTTTGGAAAGAAAAACCATAGAACTACTTTGGTGGGTTCTGGTCTATACTTTTCTTCTAGCAAAATGAGTTATTGTACGCTATGTTACTCGAACTTGGATGCGAGTCTCAGATACGGGTATGCGTTCGACATTGGTCTATTGAACTATTTCTAATTTTTTTATATAATTGGAGGGTCATATTTTTATTTCCATGTCCGGATGTGCATTGGACACCTATTTTGCTCTGGCTTTTTATTTTTCTTCAAGTTCCCATGTTCGACACCTGTGTCTGACACATTTCCGGACATGAATATTGCCATATGGGAATATGACCCTTCTAATACATGGAAAAACCAA
>JBBYHM010000027.1:1833765-1878524 GCA_038381775.1 Adansonia rubrostipa
TTATTATTATTATTATTATTATTTCAAGTAATGATAATTAGAATATGATAATTGTATAACAAAATAATAAGATAAATAAAAAAATATGAAAGCCATAATAGATAATATCATATCAAAAATAAATCAAATATTAAATATTGAATATTAATACCATATATAATTTAATTAATATTAAAAAATTAATTTATATTTTACATATGATTAAACCTACTTATGGGTTGGGCCAGCTGTGGCTTGAACTTTTTAAAATCCCAAATGCAGGCCCTTATTTAATGTGCCTCAACCTGCCTATTCAAGCTATAATTATTGTTCATCACATTAAAGAATTTTTTGATTAATATTTATATATTTTATAATTAAAATCAAATAAAATATATTTTATTTTAATTTAAAATAACTGTTTCGAATCGGATTGGGCTAGTTTGAAACCAAATATGAGAACCCAAGCCCAGGCCCAATTGGGCCAAGTGGATAGCTCAATCCTTGAGCAGGTCGATATATGATAAAATAATAATTTATCAAAACATAAATCATATCATGAGCTTTAACGTATTGTCAATAAAGTATATAATCAATTTATCATTTTTTAAATTTAATTAGTTAAACTCATTAAATATTGAGAGTTTATGCATGTTAGTAGTAAAATTTTAAATACTTTTTTGAAATTATTATTATTATTATTATTATTATTATTATTATTTTAAGTAATGATAATTAGAATCTGATAATAATATAATAAAATAATAAGATAAATTTAAAAAGATTAAAGCCATAATAGATAATACCATATCAAAAATGAAAAAAATCACATGTTAAACTAGCAACTAGACCTGCCCAAGAGCCAGACGACCTATACATAGGCCAGACAGCCTGCCCAACACAATAGGCCCGGCAGGATCAAGCCCAAGTCTTAGATTTTAAGTTTCAAGTATGCTCGACCTGAAACAATATTTTTTTAAAAATAAAATAATAGATTTTATTTAAATTTAATTATAAACTATGTAAATATTAAGATAAAAATAACTTTTTAATATTATGAACAATGATTTTTACTTAAATGGGTCGGCTAGGACAAATTCGGGCCTGAGTTTAGAATTCAAAAATTTTTCGGGCCATGGATAGGCCTATAGAACCGAACTAAAATTTTTTTGAGCCAGATGGGGCCAAATTTGTGCCTAGGCTTAGAATTCAAAATTATGTAAAAGTGATTACATTAATATAAAATTAAAAAATGATGTAAAATATACTCAAACCCGAACCCAACCTGAACCCAAACCCGAACCTGAATTGGCTTGAACCCGAATTAGCCCCAACCAAAATTGGCTCGAACCCGAATTGGCCTGAACCCGAAAGAACCTAAATCTGAATTGACCTGAACCCGAAAAAACCCGAACTAGAAAGGACCCGTCTCAAACCCGCTCAATTGCCACCTCTACTCATAATTGTAACATGCTTACAATCCCTTGCAAGGCCATTTGTGTCTTTTGAGCTTCATCTAATTAGTAATAGTTGACAATCTATTGTCACATTAACATGAAGGAAAACCTTATATCACTTGATCAAGTGATGAGTTTGCATTATTAACTAAATATGCCTGAATAAATCCAATTCAAATTAGGTGATATTAACATCTTTTTCTTCTAGGCGTTTGACATGTAATTCTAATTTAGAAGATATTTTGAATGTCCTTTGAGATTTTAATGATTCTTAGCTCTTGTGGTCAAAGCGGTTGCTTAGTTTTTATTAGGGTCAGTTTAGTTCTCTATCTTTACTGGATTGGTTAAATTTTTACTTATTTAATCGTAGTAAGTTAATTTTTAGTTGATTCCACAACCCTCATTCGTTGGTTTTACTTGCAGGCATATTTGGAAATGGTATAAGAGAATAGCTCTTGAGATCAGTTTTAACGGTCGGTTAATGCTGTTATTCTCACTGTCATTCCCATTATGGAAAGCACAAAAAATACGTGAAGTATTGGGCAGTTTGTAACTCTCCTATCTGTCAACGACAGTTTTACATTGCATGGAAGTGTCCTCTTAGTTTTGCTAAATTAAATGCGAATGCTTCAGCTAAATTAATCCAAGTGAGTTAGCTACTGGTGGGCTGTGTAAGGATGTAATAGTGATTGAATTTTTTGGTTCACTAGGAAACTTAGTTGGGCGTTGATTAGGTGGGTAGCTCGACTCTTAAGCACGTCTGTATATGTTAAAATAATAATTTATCAAAAAATAAATCATGTCATGAACTTTAAAAACATTGTCAATAAATTATATTATCTATTTATCACGTTTTCTTTTTAATTTAATTAGTTAAATTCATTAACTATTGAGAGTTAACCTATGTTCATAGTAAAATTTTAAATACTTTTTTGAATATGTTTTATTTTATTATTATTATTTCAAATAATAATAATTAGAGTATGATAAAAGTATAACAAAATAATAAGATAAATTAAAAAATATAGAAAAGCCATAATTGATAATACCATATCAAAAATAAAAAAAAAATCACGTGTTAAACTAGTAAATAAACCTGCCCATGGGCCGAATACCTGTCTAACATAATAGGCCCAGAACAATCAGACCCACGTCTTAAATTTTAAGTTTCAAGCATGCTTGACCCGAAACATTATTTTTTAATAAAATAATATATTTTTATTTAAATTTAATTATAAAATATATAAATATTAATATAAAAATAACTTTTTAATATTATAAACAATGATTTGTACTTAAATGGGTCGGCCAAGCCAAATCAGCCTTGAGCTTATAATTCAAAATTTTTTCGGGCCGCGGCTAGACCCATAGAATCGAACTAAGTATATTTTGGGTTGGACTAGTCCAAATTCAAGCTTAGGCTTAGAATTCAAAATTACGAAAAAAGATTACATTTAACATAAAATAAAAAACAACATAAAATATACTCAAATCCGAACCCGACCTGGACTTGAATAGGCTCGAACTTGAATATATCCGAACTCGAATAAATCGGAACTCGAATGAATCCCAACCCGAATAGACCCGAACCCAAATTATCCCAAAACCATAAGAACTTGAACCAGAATAAATTTAAACCTGAACCAGCCTGAACCTAAAAAAAATTAAATTTGAAGTGACCCGACCCAAACTCGTTTGAACCCACCCAACTACTAGCTCTATCCGTAAGGCTATTTTGCAAGCTTTGACAATATTCCAAGATGGTCTCTTTCAAACATTAAATACTAGAGATGGTCATAGTCCAACAAGTTTTATAGATATAAATTTAATTTGTCTACTTAGTACTCTCACAATGACTTTAAACTGTTTTAATTGAGTAACAATGCTCAAAAATTAAATTAATAAAAAAATAATTTCATTCATCATTAATAAAATTTTAAAATTTTATTTATAAAATTAATAAAATAACATATACTTTTTAAAATACATATTTATAATACCTACTCCAAATGTGATAAAAATAAATATAGTTTGTCCAAACAAATTGTTGCATAAGACCACATATGCATCTAAATACATAAAAATAATAGTTTTTTTTTATTCAAGAAATTTGGTAGGAGAATTTAAGAACGGATACAGCCCTCAAGGGAAAATGTTTTGAAAGACAGTCAGGAATATAACAGCTAAATTATTTAATGCCGATATAATTAATGTTCTTTTTTGCAAGAAATATCTTGGATTATGCTTAGATATAGTGTCCTCACAAATTCCTTCGTTTCTTGTAGAGTTTTGCTTCCTACTAATTTCTATAGAGCCAATAGGATGCATCTTGGATATAATTTTAAATTTTTGAAATGGTAACATTTTAAAAGGTATTAATTCAAAAAACTAACTTTTGTAATTTATTGTTTAGATAATATTTTTTAGAAAGAAATTTTGAATATTGAAATTTAATAAGATAAAACAAATTTGTAGTAGAGAAATAATAATATTATAGATAAAATAAGAAAATATTGAGAAAAATATGCAGTATAAACATCATTAATTAGATTTATAAAAATGCATACACATTACTAATAACATGAAAAAATAAATAAATTTTTATAGTTAGAGTTAAAGAAAATAAACATTTTCTTTATGATTTCTTATTAAAAAAATGCAGAAATTTCGCAAAGTCTACTTCTTCAGGTAGAATTTGAGAATGGAATTTGATCTCTCTGAAATTCATCTTTCATATTTCAAGATTTTTGACAATTTTATTTTTATTTTTTCAAAAAACTGATTTCACCAAAATTTGAAAAAGGCTTTACGAATGAATTTTCTCCTTTAAAATCTTTTATCCAAGCGCATCCTTAAAGACAATTCACTTTCCTAACCTCCCATTTTGGCATACATGTATGCTCTATAAGAATTACATACAACTATCAAAATAAGACTTCCAAAAAAATGGAAGATAATTAAATTTCTATTAGGCTTAAAGTATTTTTTTTAGAAATTTGATGTAAAATTTAATAATAAATTGCTTTACTCAAAGAAAGTTGATCATGGTCTACTTCAAATAAATGAAAACTTTTGAAATGATAGTTTTCCTTTAACTTGTGCTTATTATATTAAGATTATTCTATATATTTTATTTAGCATTAGAAATATGATCTAACCCTTAATTTTAAGTTCACACCTTGATGCATCTTTGACATAAACAGCGAGTGAAAATAATGAAAATGGTGAGATAGATAATATAGTAATGAGAAAAAAAGCTCATTAAAGATATTAAATATAAATACATTCATATATTATATTTTTTGTAGCACAATTCACATTTACAAAACTAATAAATTTATTTTTATAGTAATATTTATTTAAGAACATACCTCTAGTCATTATTGATGAAGAACGTAACCTCACTTTAAGTACGCAATGATGAACACTTTATATAAACCTTGTAATCTATTTCTTTATTTTTAGATAATTATCTTCTAATGATATATAGGCAATTTATATATACTAGACTTGAAACTTATATTAGAAAACCAATTAGAATTATATCCTACTATGAAGGAGTCTGTATTCTAATTAGTTATTAAATTAAAGTTTAAATCTTACCACTAGCGTAGTTAATCTGAATAAGATTTGTTAGAAAATATCACCTTAATATTAATTAAAATATTTATTTTGATCTACTTAATTATCATGTATGTCAGATAAAGTCTAACATTTATATCAAATAATAATCTAATTAATATTCATAATGATATTGATTTACTTAATTAATTATTTAAGTTTTTGTTTATTAACTTATTAAATAAATAAAAATTGATTATTAAACCACATGGTAAAACTAAAAGAAAAAATATTCATTTAACTATATATACTTTACATAATTTTATATAAATATAAATGCATTCAAATTTAGAATTCTTGTATTTAAATTAATTAATTCTGTTCAAGCCATCATTTTTATATCATTTGTTTCTTTAATTTATTTTTTAATTGATATTATCCTTTAAATCATTAATTGTCAAAAGTATGTCATTTTCATCTTCACGTTGGCTATTGCCCACTTTTCACGTCTGCCACCTTTCTTAGTTTTGAGTTTTTCCCTGCGTCTTCCTCCCGGCACTCACGTTTTTCTTTTTTTTTTTTTATGAGAATTTATCTGTTCAATGGTTCAGTTATTTCATCATTCAAATTAATGACGTGTCATCCACTGATTTGCTTGTAAAATTTTCTTTATTTTATCGTTAATGTATAAGATAATTATCTTCGTATTAATATATATAATTTTGGATAATTTTTGCTGAAAATAATAAATTAAGAATCTATAATTAGTATTTAAAATTAAAACTTAAGTTAAATATGATTAATTTTAAAATCATTTTAAAATTTTGATATTTAATTAATTATAATATGACTTAAATATGAAACTTTTCATAACTAAAATTAAATAATGATCAAAACTTTTATCATTTTATTATAATCAATTGTGATGAATGCTAAATTGAGTAAAATTGATGTTTATGTTTTTAATTACTTATAATAAAATAATAAAAACTTAAATAATTATTTAATTTTAGTTCAAGATCTTTCTTATTAAACCTATAGTTAGTAAAAAAAAAAAAATCCAATCAATGATCCTCAATGTTATCATAAATTGGACCGGCCAGTATGGGGTCCTCTTGGAACAAAAACAATGGAAAAAATGGAAACTCAAAATTGTGGAAATAAGGGTTTTATTAAATAGACTATGAAATTTGAAAGCAATTGATACAGATAAGTTGTGTCCTCTTTCCTGCCCCAAACAAACGGAAAATACCAAAGCCAATAAAATTATTAGCTTCCTTGGAATCAACTGCCTCATTTTCTTAACCTTTGAAACTAAAGCTGAATAAGAGGAGTTTACATTTTTAGGAGACAAAATTGAGGTTTTTTGATAATTGATAATTGAAACAAAATAGAGCTTTCATTCATAAACAACGTGCAATCTTCTACACAAAAAAAAAAACGCTAAAAATTTCTAATTTGCATTAAATTTTGCTTAAGGAATGGAGTCGATCGACGTTAATTACTCTCTCTACTTCAATACTTTTAATGATAGGGTTGGAAGCAAGCACTGCGATTTGAGTTTTCCTTCCTATTTGTGTCTCTGGTTTTTGATTTTAAGTTCAACTCCACGCCCCAAACTTGAAGCTTGGGCCAAGAGACTCGGCTCGAGTCTTAAACCACGCGATGTGATGCGAGACCTGAGGGTTGAGACCGAATCTTTTAGATTGATGTCAACTTCAATGATTTTTTTTCCTTGGTGAGTTCATCTCCTATAAAAGGACGACGCACAATAAAGCAATACCAATTTCCATAGCTTCCTTTTTTTTTTTTCCCCTATCATCTCCCTTCCCAACTTGTGTTGTGAGCTTTGCAATATCGCAGTTGCATTGCCATTATTGCTTTTGCAACACCCAATCATAACTATTGTTTCGTTATCTTCCTATTTTCTTTCAATACGAAACCAGAATCACAGAATTTGTCAGCTCTGAATAACAGATTCTACGCTTGTTGTCTCTTTTTCCTCTGAGAAATAAAAATTAAGTGATGGGTCCTTTTGGTTTGGCGGTATTTTTGTTAGTTATTGAGATTTGGCAGGTAGTGCATGGAAGCAAATGTGATCTTTACAAAGGAAAATGGGTGTTTGATGCTTCTTATCCTCTTTACAATTCAACTAAGTGCCCCTTCATAGATCAAGAGTTCAACTGCCAAATCAATGGTCGACCCGACTATCTTTATTCAAAATATAGATGGCAACCCACTTCATGCAAGTTGCCAAGGTTTGCCGTCTTTTCTTTTCTATTACCTGTCACATATTACAACCCGCTTTTAGATTTTAATCAGTCAAATAATCATTAATTTCTCTACATCATGTCCTTCCTCAATTGATGTTACAGAGTTTTTTTAAGCTATCCTTTGAATGAGTCTAATTTTGTACTTTATAAATTCTATAGTAAGTGGATAAGATAAATTTTTTTATGGAAAAAAGAAAATCACTATTAGCCTAGGGTTAGTGGTAATAATACGGATCGTTCATAGTGCTCATGAATGGCCTTATAGTGGTGGTCATATTGTTGCACCATTGTCTAATTGCTTAGTGGTGTTCAATATTATTTCTATTCGTTATTCATGCATTCAATTGAAGTTAATGGCATTCATAGATGCTTTAATCATTTCAGCGGCAACTTTAGACTTGTTAGTAACTTTAATTTGTTTGATTAGAGAAATATATCATTTCATCCTCAACGAAGAATTAAAGAATTAATGGTACAAATATTAAACCTCTTTTTTTAATGAAATGATAAAAACATTTACTAATTTTGAAACTACCCTTTGACTCAATTTAATTATGTATAAGCTTTTTTATAAATTGAAACAAAATATTAAGGTTCAACTGGGCTTATCTTCTATTAATTTCCTTTCGTCAATTATAATTTTAATGCATCCATCACCACCTAATTTGTATGTATAGGCTACAAGCATAAATTGTGGACTCTTTATATGGATGAATGATAATTAAAAACATATATATATATATATATATATATTATAGATAAGAGTTGAACCCAAAGAGTAGAACCTCTATTCGATTGTTTTCGTCTATTATGCTGCAGAATCATGCTAAAACTGAAATTGATTTTGAACTAAGCAGGTTCAATGGCAGAGACCTTTTACGAAGATTTAGAGGGAAGCGAATCATGTTTGTAGGTGACTCACTGAGCTCAAATCAATGGCAGTCACTCACATGTTTGCTTCATACGGCTGTTCCTAAAGCCAATTACACCATCCAAAGGATAGGAGCCCTCTCCACATTCAGTTTCCCAGTAATCTTTTTCCCTTGTTTTTCTTAGCTAAGGGGACTTCGTTACTGATTGATTTCTTATTATGTAATAATAAAATACTAGCTAGAGTTTTGCTGATGTGATACTGTTTGCAGGTTTATGGAGTTTCAATTATGTTCTCACGGAATGCGTTTCTTGTTGATATTGTTAATGGAAAACATGGGCGAGTTTTAAAACTCAACTCAATTGGTAGTGGACAACTATGGAAAGGAGTTGATGTATTGATCTTTGACACTTGGCATTGGTGGACTCACACCGGTCGAAAGCAACCGTCAGTTCTCAACTACCCTTCCTTTTGACTTCCCTTAAAAGAATATTGGTCCAAAATTCTTTTGGCATAATGTTGCAGATGGGACTATGTCGAAGACAATAATATAACTCGCAAAGACATGAATCGCATGGAGGCATATGAGAAAGCATTGAGGACATGGGCCAGATGGGTGAACCTCGATGTAGATCCTAATAAAACCAAGGTCCTCTTTCAAGGCGTCTCCCCCGACCATATGGAGTAAGTAGTTTATACGTTAATTGTGAATAACCACTCAAAGTTTTGTCTAATTAGATATAAATTCGTTTAAAAGTCAAGTAATTCAATCTGTTTATGGTAGATTACGCTTGGGTTTGATTAGTGATTTCAGTCGAATCACTATTCATGTAAAGAAAAATATGTTTTATAAACTTAATCATAAAAAAATATTAATACAGAAATAATATTTTAATATTTTAAAATAATAATTTGAGTTTTCAATTTGAATTCAATCTTGACAAAAAATTTTAAAAAATAACTCACTCGTAAATAAATCCAATCATTGACATGTGAAGTTGACTTTTCAAGACCCCTTATTCAAACATTTTTAGATAAACCATATCGGATTAACTTGTTCTTGTTGTACTAGTTCGAGGGATTGGGCGGATCGAACAGCAAAGACTTGCCGAGGGGAAACGCACCCGTTGTTAAACACGGAGTATCCAGGAGGTCCACATCCAGCCCAAGTCGTTTTAAAGAAAGTGTTGCAAAGTGTGTCAAAGCCAGTTCATCTGCTCGACATAACAGGCTTGTCGCAACTAAGAAAAGACGGACACCCTTCAGCCTTTGGCTACGGTGGCCGCCGCGGCAACGACTGTACGCATTGGTGTCTCCCTGGAGTTCCTGATGCATGGAACGAACTGCTTTTCGCAGCTCTCATCCAAAGTTAGGGGGCACTTTTACTAATACAATATAGAATATAAATAAACTTAATTATTCCAACATAGAATACTTTCAAGTGGTAAATTGTGTTTTGAGAATGCATTTAAAGAAGCTAATTGGATGGTGGACTTTTTGGCAAAATCAGGTGCCGACAGTACACTGCATGGTGGTGGGATTGTTCTATCATCAAAGACTAATGTGTGGTTCCTGATGTTATTTATGTTAGCCTTTGGTTATGTGATCATGTGTTGATCTCCATCCTATATGTATTTGGGATAACATCTTTTCTTTCTTCGGCACAATTTTTTTGTTTGTTGTTATGGGCTCCAAATGTTGTAATCCTGTTTTGGGATTTGGGTGCTTTGTTGGTAATTGTAGGTGCCCTGGGTTTTTGTGGAACTTTAACATTATTTTCTCAGGGTAAATGGTCTTCTTTGGAGGTGTGATTTTTGTATCAAATGTCTACTTTCTATTTCGGGGCTTGACTAGCTCCTTGTTCTATATATCCCTAAGAGCTTTGCTCTCCTAGACTTTTTCATCATTAATAATATTTCTGACTTAGCAAAACCACAAAAAAAAAAGAATTCCTATGTAATTTATGCAGTCATTCTACGATGGTCTGTGTGCTTTAGATTATTTATTCACTTAAGATTATATTTTATTACTCTTCGCAATTCTGGCATCACCATTTTCCTATCAGTAATCAAAAGAAAAACGCGAAGCGCCTACAAAAATGATTAACATTGCAGCATTTTTTTTTTTTTTAATTTTATACTATTGGAGAATGAAAACCAGGTCACACGAGAAGTGGACTGTGTATGGTTTGGACAAATATAAATATTTTAAAATATTATAAATAAAAAAATATATTATTAAATAGTTTGAGTAATTTTATGTATTGTGAAAAGAATGTCAACCCAGAGGCCTCAGGCTGCACAAAGTGTACAATTAATATTGTCAGGTTCTAGGCTGGCGAGACTTAGCAACTTGAATATGATTTCTTCCTTGATAGCTGCGAAAACTTATGTAGGGCTCTTCTCCAACTTTCCATGCGTTCTGTTCTTCCTTTCCTCTTTGACATGGTAGATTGTTGTATTCCATGCTAACTTTAGTATAGTGGTGAACAACAACTTACCTTTAAGCCTTCAGATTCCTACATGAGCACATCATCCCACCTTCTATTTCCAGCTGTTAGCTGACAGAGATGCTTGACCTAAATCGATGTAGCTTTGGAAAAAATGCATTAAAAAAAATGCATGATTTCAAATCTCCTACTCAGTGTATCGAAGTTCACGTCCACCTTAATTCCCCACTGCAGGAGTTTCATCTAAGTTGGTAATTTATCCAATATGGCTATCAAGAATATTAATGAATGCTTGAAGATGTGACGAAGGTACCACAAACATTGAATAAAAATCTAGATCGGTTGAACAGGAAATCAATGGTTTATTTGGTCCGAACACTATATAACAATCACTTTATAGTTGAACTAGTTAAAAATCGGTTCAATCATTAAAAATTAATCAAAACTTAGATTAAACCAGTAAAAAAATTCGGTTTATATGTATTTTTTATATTTTTTTAAAATTTTAATTTTGATTAATGAGAGTTGAATCTCTAGTCTCTTAATTTTGTGTATAAGATATTATCGTTAAATCAAATTTTTTTTAACAATTATCAACTATATTTAATATTTATTTTAAATTAAATTAATATTTAAACATTAAAAATATAAATATATCAAACTACCTAATTCAACTGAAACCAGAGGTTTGACTAGTTTAACCTCCGGTCCTTTTTTTTCAAACATTGACCATTAAAGCATGTCCCATCTAACCTTCTATTTTTTATTTGAATTCCTACCAAACCTTTGCACCTGAGTAAAATGTGCTAGGGAACTTTCAGGTAAACCTCCCATCTTATTATCTTAGGAAATGACTTGTCAACTACCTCATTTTGACAAGTTTCCTCTAGATCCAACCAGTGTCCTGAGCTGTTCTGAGTTGCGAAATTGTCCTTTCCTTCAATAAATTAGCTTTGAATCCATGCTATCCATAGCGAACTAGCTTTAATGAATAAAAAGCCCATATGTCTTGCAAAATACATGCCTGATTCCATATGTAGAGGTTTTTGAGTCTCAAGCCTTCCTCAAACTTAGGATAACAGATATCTTGCCTACTCAACTTGGCCACTTGAGCTGGAGTGTCTTTTCTTGCCTATGGAAATCTAGTGAGCATGCAATTAATTAAGCCTACTAAGAGCCCCTTTAACTTTAGGAAATATATAATTTCTACCCAGTACTTCTATGTAATGAATGTAACAGATTGAATGAGCTATAGCCTACCAACGTATCAAAGCAACCTGGTCGACAAGCTTCCAATTTTGCAATCACTTTTTTAGGCAAGGCTGTACAATCTCTTTTAGTCAGCTTCTTTGTAACTAGAGCTACTTTTAGATATTAACTTGGGACGCGTATAGCTTACTCTTGGCATAGTTTAGCTGCAGGCCTACATTAAGTAAAATGCTTGCCAGACATTTTGCACCTAGATATGGATTCCATGTTCACTTTGGTGAAGACTAAAAGATCATTCGTAAAACATAAGTCTATCAAGCCAATCATTTTGCATTTAGGCTAAAATGCAAAGATTCTGGAGCTGCTATGTCTAATAGCTTGGATAATACATTCATTGATAGAATAAAGAGATAAGAAGAGATAGGGTCCCATTAGTGTACTCCCCTTGCTCGTATAAAGCATCTAATAAGCTTTTCATTGATTGACAAGGAGAATTTTAGGGTCGTCAAGCAGTAGGTAATCTATTCAATGTATATTTTTAAAAAATCCTATTATGGTAAAAACATTAGTGATGAATTCCCAATTTGGAGAATCTTCGGCCTTTTGCAAGTCCACTTTAATGGTACGCCTTTGGGACAGTAAAAACTTGATGTATCCTTTCACAGCTCTTTTTATGTTATCAGTGATATTTCTTCACACTCTAGTTAAGCCTAATAAGGAAGCTCACGTGTTTTCTCAATTTGTTTGCCAAAATTTAAGGTAATGCTTTTGTACTCAACTGAGTAAAAGGATGTAGGTCTATACTCCTTTATGTTTCTAGGACTTTGGCCCTTAGGCACTAGTACAATGATGGTGGAAATAAAGGCAGAGAGAATTTCTCTAGCTTTAAGAAGTGAAATACATTTGTTATCAAGTCATCCCTTATAATGGTCTAAGCAACGTTATAAAAAAAGAGGTGTAGCCATCAGGGCTAAAACCCTTGTCACCTTTAATAGCAAATATGGTATCTCTAACCTTCTCTGTTGTTACTTCCTTGGTGACACTTGCTTTGATTCTTTCAAGAAGGGAGATTTGCAGGAATTCCTCAAGGAATTCTTTAGTGCAACAACCTACATTAGCATAAGATGTTTTTATATGTAATTGATTTATTACAAACTTGCTAGAATGTTTCAAGCTTGTTACCCTTCTCATCATGCAGCAATTTGAATGTGTTTTCTGAATTGTTTAGCAGCTACCATCTTATAGAAAAATCTAGTGTTTCATTCTTTTTCCTTTTTGTCTATAGTGGCTCTCTTTAGAAAGTTATAACTCACGGTATTCTTTAGATTCTACTCTTTCTTTTCAACAAGTTCAATAGATGGATTGACCAACATGTGTACTTGAATGGAGTAAGTTCTTTCTTCTTTTCCACTACTTCATTCGAGATTCCCCTAAATTATGTTGCATTGAAGATCCTAAAGATTAGTTTTAACGTTAGTTTCTTGAACAGTCTTACCAGGAGGCTTCTTGATGCCTACTTACTCTAGAAGGCTTCAACAGCTCCTATAAATTTAGAATGCCTAATCCAACAGTTAAAAAATTTATAAGGTTTAGGAGAAGATTGATTGACTAGGCATAGATTCACCAAAGCAAGATAGTGGTTTAAAATTTCTGGGGTAAGAAATTCAACTTAAGAACTTAAGATAGTGGTAAGCTGTGCTTCATTAATAAGTACTCTATCCAACTTTCTGGTAATAAAGCCCTCAACTTGGTTATTAAGTGTGGAGAAGGAATAAGTATGCATGATCAAAGATAGACAACTATTGCATGCACTCCCTAAAGTCCTTTATGCAAAGAGTTAGGATTTGGCATCTATTGTAAGTAGAGATCTCAATTGATGAAAAAATAAAGTTGAAGTCTCTAACTAGTAGTCATGATTTTTCAGCAATGGAGAAGTGAAGAGATTAAAGAGTTCTCCACAAGCATCTTCTTACAGTTCTATCATTGCATACGCAGATAGCTCTAATGTAGATTGCCTGAGCCTAATTGTTAGATGTAGAGGTGATACTTTAACTTATGCCACCCACCAAATCTACTTGCAGGTGGTTTCTTTACAAAAACCAGATTCTACCTTTACAAGCCTCCAAATAGTTGTGAAAAGGCTCCAACCAGGGAGATTTTTATCAAGAATTTGCTATATTTTTTTTTCTTTAACTCTAGCATCTAATAGAAAAACCATTTCTATATGTAAAGTAATTATTCTTCTAATAACTACTCTTTATTTTAGAAGATTGTTTAATCCTCTAATATCTAAAATGTGAGATTTATTGAGAGGTGAAAGGTGAGTTACCTTTAAGGGTAGATACCACTACCTTATTCCTTTTGCCCTTATCAATTGTGATTTTTCGTTAACTTTTTAGTATTTTCATCAAGTCTACAACGAGACCTAATGTTACTCTTAGCTGCCTTTGGGATGACTGCGCATTATTTCAACTATGCCTTCATGGTCAAATAGACTAGAATCCTTTGTTGTATTATAATGTTGAACAAGTGTCATAATTTGTTACTAGAGCCTAAGCCTGTTGGTTTGTTGGTTGCAAGCTTGGTTCCCCAAGCTAAGGCCTTTGCTTGATTCTCTACCTTCCAGCACTTCCACCATTCTTAACCATTTGCATGATGCCTCACTTGGTGAATACCTTGCTTCTTCTTTAGTTTCTTGCTCCTTATCACTACTATAAAAAGCTTTGTTGCTTTATCCTTTGTCGGATTAAGCTTTAGGTGTCTAAATTTTCCTAGTCGCTACTAGTTCTGTGAGGCAAGTCTTTTCACCATGACCAAATATATTTTAGCATAAGTATTTCTGTGGAAGCTAGGGGACCTCCAACTAGATTGCCATGATCTTGCCCACATACAAGAGGATGCCAATTAGACTGGCAATATAACTTAGACTCTTCCTTGTGTAGTTCAAGAGGGATTCTCTCAAAATGCACCTGTACAAGGAGCTTATCAATCTTGAAATTCAGTGATATCATTCTTAGCTGCCATTTCCTAACTATGAAGGTTTTATTCAATATGCTAAGGCTCGGATTCAAGAACTCTTTCTCTAACCTTAAGATTTGAGAATTGAATGAAAAAAGATTCAAACTTGCAGGTGCTATCCCTGCCCTAAAGTAGGGTAACTAGCTTATGAAATTGGCTAATGTTAGGCGTTTTGCCTATGAATTATGCAATCACTATAGTTTGCAAGTGTTAAATTAGGGATGGCAATAGATTAGCTATCTAATATTTTTGTAAGATCTAAATCTAAATTAGCAAAACTGTATTATCTGCATTAAATCCGCGTATTACTATTCGAATCCTAATCAAATAACATTATCCACCCAATATCAAAATCCGCAAAAAATTCGAATGCAGTAAGTCAATTTCTTTTTAAAGAAAACTATAAAATTAAATAAAAATTAATTTTTAATTCAAAGTCACTCATAATTAACAACCAACGAACAAGTTTTAAAATACAAAAATAACAATTTACATAACAAAGGAACAATTTGTAGATACAAAAAATAAATTAAATAATACAAAGAACTAATTCTATTAATTAAAAGTATTTGTTCCATAAAATAAAAACAATTAGTAACGTAAACTTTATAAAGTTAAATTATTAATAATAAATACATATAATATTTATAACAAAATTATCATTAATCATATATTATAAATAAATATGTGATATAGTATATCATAGTTAATATGGTAGATTATAGTATTAGATTAGATCATATTTTATATATTAATTTAAATATTATATAATATTATAATAATACATTACATAATATAATATACTAAGGCATTTGGTACTACTGATATTATACTATCATAGTATAATATATTATAAGAAGAGGGATCTACTTAATACTAGTGAAATTAAATTAGTTTTACACACATTCATAATTCCTTATACAATTTATATTTATTTAATTCGATTATTATATTTCATATTCTACTTACATAGATCATGCATGTCAAGTTTTGAGTAAATGAAAATGTGTAACTATTTGTTTGATGTAAAAACCTTTTAACCATTAAATATATATATTTATATTAAAAACAATATTCTCGATTAATATAATAGAGATATCGAATCAATTTGAACTTTACATACATGACGAGTATAATTATATTGTTAAATCTAATGGTCGATTAGTTAAAATATTAATCTTACGAAATTGTGTATTACACTTGCATAAATGGATCTTTCCTTGTATTATAATGTTATATTCTATCAAATAATATAATATAATATATAATATTTAAATATACCATTTATAGATAATATTATAATAAAATATTTGTATAAATATTATGTATTCTAACTATACATAATTATATAACTATTAATATTGTACATATATTATGTTATTATATTATATAAATATTTAGTAATCATATATATAACCTATATTATTACAATTATAAATATTATATAATTAATACATATATTATATCATATATAATAATTCTATAGTTATATTATAATATTGTACACATATAAAATATATCATATCATGTTATATGATAAGTATGTTTGAGGGTTCATATCATTTACCATTTCAAATATATTACGAATAATAATTATAATATCCAAATTTAAATATGATCTGAATCTATAAAAAGTAGATCGAATAGTTACGGTTATTCGAATTCGCACCATGTTTACCTTCCTATGTGAGATTCCTTTATTAAAGCCCTCAATTGGCAGTTTTACTATGGCTTTGCCATCTAATTTGATCTTAGGAGCGAAAATGAACTTTCACTCGGCACAAAAAGATTTTCCTCCAGTCTAAAGTTAACAACTCAGCAAAAGTGGTTCTAACTGTTTTAGTGAACCTGCTCTTAGGAGCTTTTCCTTGGATGTTTTAACCCTAATATTTCAATGGGTGAAATTCAACTAAATCAACACTAGTGCCCGCCATTGCAAATGCAAGAGAGCTCAATCAAATTTTTTTAGTGATCATCCTACTAAGGTATTCAAGAAATCTTTCCCACCAAAATAGAGATTTGGGGATGTTGAAGAACTTCAAGGAATCCAATTAATATCATTTCTAGCAAGATTGTAGTAGAACGAAAAGAAATCAAGGAAAATATGAAGATTCGTATGAGGTTCTGAAGAAAACATTCAAAAAATGATAGAGATGTCACAGATTGTGACTAATTTAGCTCAGGTCCAAATAACAAAAAGAGATAGTAAAGAATAGAGTAGAGAGACCAAGAAAAGAAATTACGATAATAGAATTTTATTCATTGCCAACTTTTGTTAAATAATAGCATTTAAATACAATTGAAAAGAATATTCCTCTTAGCCGGAGCCAATCACAATCTCAAGCTGTCTTTTCCTCGTACCAATAAATGTACAAACACAAAAATTAAAATAACAATTTAATGACACCTCAGTTAAGAGTTGTAGCCTCCTCAGGTACTAAATTCTTCTCTTTAGTTCAATCATTCTCTTTTTCTGTCTCGTCTGTCAGTTAAATCTTCTGTTTAGGTACTTTTTTCAGCTTGGCTCCTATTTTTATCTTAGTATTCAGCTTAGCTGTGTCTTCAATGCCTTGCTCAGCTCCATTAACCCTTAACACACCGTAAGCTTTCAATTTCATAACATTACCCTTGTTTCAATGTATGTATCATTCCTTAAATGTATCAATACATTCACTTATGTATCATTACGTTTGGGCTAAAAATCATGATTTCACTATTGCTATGCTCCGTATTGATATAACATACCAATATATCAAAACATGAAGTGAATGTATCAATACATTGACCTTTTATATCGATACACCCTGCCCGTATCAACACATGAGGACCAAGTATCAACACATTCATGCAAAAATGTCAATTATACATACCTTTAGCTCTTCGAACATCTCACTTTAGCTAGGAATGATGCGGGACTAATCCATGCTCTTCCGAATAGTCTTCATAATGCCGTGAATGATGACCTTTGATGCTTTAGATATTGGCCTAAACAAAATAAGGTATCCACATTTACCTTAGAATAAAGTATGTTAGGATCACTGGGATACTTTCATATCAAAGGTGAACTTTAAAGGATATTTCGGTCTCTTTCACCCAAATCTTAGTCCTAAGTCGAGTCTTGTTATTTTTTTATATTTTTATTAAAATCAAAATTTTCAAAAAAATCAAGCAATGTCTCTAAATTAAAGTGGTACGTGGGACATCCCATTAGCATATGGGAGGGGTTTCACAAATTATTTAAATAATGAGATACCTCTTTCAAAATGATTAAAATTGAGATTTTTTGAATTTCATGAAATAATACTTCATATTTCCCTAGCTTCATCCAATGGGGTACAGATGACATTTTGGGTTTAAAATATTAAAAACTTGATTTTTTTCAAACGGAATAATTAAGTTAGATTAGAAAAATTTTGAACTATAAGAATTATAATTAAACATCGGATACCAAAATCAAATAAAAATTTAGATTTAAACTAACGTGTAACTAAAGGTATCAATTTTCAGATATCATGAGAGACATTGACCCTTATTTATGATTATAAGTGACTCCTGAATCATTTCACGTGATCTCTAGTTAATGTGGGCCTTGGATTTCATTTTCCAGTGCTTTGTAACCCTTAAAAGATGGACTCCAATAGGTGACCAATCTCACCTAGCTAAAATAGATTGGTGGCAACTCCAAAGCAAATGGTTACTTCATAATGAGTAATTAGGATTAAGTCAAATGAGTGAATTCACTTTAACAATTCGGTCACCAAACATGAAAATATATATATATATGTGGAAACAAGGGATTCACCTGCTTTTAAATCTGATGGGTCAGGATTTATGTCCCGACCACATTGTGACACCTGCAAATAAGGCATTCTTCCTCCGTTACCATTCCTCAAGAAATCAGCCTTTCCCTGGTGGGGAGTTTGTCAATTACTTCCATCTAAGCTATTAGGTACTACTTTGTGGGTATCACACTTAAACCAAAAAGGCCCTTGTAATGTCACATTCTCACTTTTAGGCTTGGTTTCATTCCATAGACACTTTAGTGATAATACTAAATAGAGTTCTCATAGCGGATCAAGTTTAGAGAACTTGTTCCCTAACAAGCACCTATATGCGATTGACAAGTATCCTAACATTGAGACATGGTTATATGCTTTTCCAATCAAGATAGATTAGCATACATTAGCCTTTAGGCATTACCAATGCTCCATTTTGGCAATACAATTGATTAACACATATTTCTTTTCTATAGGATCTCATAATTGTAACATGCTTACAATCCCTTGCAAAGCCATGTGTGTCTCCTGAACTTCATCTAGTTAGTAATAGATGGCAATCTATCATCATACTAACATGAAGGAAAATGTTACATCACTTGATCAAGTGATGAGTTTACATTATTAACTAAATATGCCTCACCAAATCCAATTCATATTAGGGGATACACTAACATCTTTTTCAGCTAGGTGTCTGACATGTGATTCTAATTTAGAAGATATTCTGAATGTCCTTTGAGATCTTAATGATTCTTTGCTCTTGTGGTCAAAGTGGTTGCTTACTTTTTATTAGGGTCAGTTTAGTTCTCTATCTTTACTGGATTGGTTGAAATTTTGCTTATTTAATCGTGGTAAGTTAATTTTCGGTTGATTCCACAATCCTTAATACTGTAATTAGGCTTTTACAGATAGATTTATAGGGTGTTGCTATGCCGAAATCCTGTATCGGTAAAAGCGACTCCCATACATACTTGGTACCCCCCTCCCCCAAAAAAAGAGTATATTGTGCATCATTTTTATTTGAAAGCTTTAAATTTGTTAGAAAAACTTCATCAAAATCATCTGCAATTGAAATGTGATTGATAATTCTGTTTCAATTTGCCTCTGAAAATAGTTTTGATAAATTTCCTTTAGAAGAATATTTTGGGAGGATGAAGGTGTGTTATAGGCATTCATCGTGCTTGTCAGCTTGGACATATATAACCAAAAGGAGAAAATTGAAGAAAAAAGTGCACTTTGTTGCGTTTGTCTAACTTGCAAATACATCCACAAGGTTATTTTGGAAACTTTAATAATATTCCATGATTGCCTCTTTCAAACATTAAATACCAGAGATGGTCATAGTCCAACAAATTTTATACATGTAAATTTAATTTGTCTACTTAGTAGCCTCAATGCTCAAACATTAAATTATTAATAAAAAAAGAAACAATCTAATTCATCACTAATAAAATTTTTAAATTTTATATATTAAATTAGTAAAATAACACATACTTTTAGAGTACGTATTTATAATACCTACTTCAAACATGATATAAATAAATAAAATGTCCAAATAAATTGTTGCATAAGACCACTTAAGCATCTAAATGCATAAAAATAATAGTTTTTTTATTCAGGAAATTTGGTAGGAAAATTTAAGAACGCATACAGCCCTCAAGGGAAAATGTTTTGAAAGACAGTCAAGCACATAACAGCTAAAATTATTTAGTGCCGACATAATTAATATTCTTTTTTTGCAAGAAATACCTTGGATATTGTTTTCTAAGATAGCGTCGTCGTATTCTTGCTTAGATATATTGTTCTTACATATTCTTCCGTTTCTTTTAGCGTTTTGCTCCCTAATTTTTGCAAAGTCAACATTTTCTAGGGTTATCTTGGGTAAGTAATTTTAAAATTTTTGAAATGTTAATATTTTAAAATGTATTAATCCAAACAACTAACATTTATAATTTTATTGTTTAGATAAATATTTTTTAGAAAGAAATTTTGAATATTAAAATTTGATAAGATAAAACGTAATTGTAGTTGTGAAATAATAATATTAGAGATAAAATAAGAAAATATTGAGAAAAAAAATGCAGTATGAACATCATTAATTAGAATTATAAAAATGCATATACATTAGTAATAACATGAAAAAAATAAATAAATTTTTATAGTTAGAATTAAAGAAAATAAAATTTTCTTAAAAATACATAACAAATGATATAATATCTCATTAACAAAAATCAAGAACTTTCACAAAGTCAACCTCTTGAGGTAGAATTTGAGAAGGGAGTTTGATCTCTAAAATTCATCTTTCAAATTCCAAGATTTTTGACAACTTTTGTTTTTATTTTGCCAAAAAATATTTTTATATCAAATAATAATCTAATTAATATTCATAGTGATATTGATTTACTTAATTATTTATTTAATTTATTATTTAATTTTTTTTGTTTATTAACTTATTAAATAAATAAAAAATTGAATATTAAACCACACAGTCAAACCAAAAGAAAAAAAATATTATTTAACTATATGTACTTTACATAATTTTATATAAATATACATGCATTCAAATTTAAACTTGTTTTATTTAAATTAATTAATTCTGTTCAAGACATCATTTTTACATCATTTGTTTCTTTAATTTAATTATTAATTGATATTATCCTTTAAATAATTAAATGTAAAAAATATGTCATTCCATCTCCACGTAGGCTATTGCCCACTTTTCACATCCGCCACCTTTTTTAGTTTGAATTTTTCCATGCGTCTTCCTCCCAGCACTTACGTTTCTCATTTTTTATGAGAATTTGTCAGACCAATCATCACTCAAATTAACGACGTGTCATCCACTGATGTTTTTGTAAAATTTTTTATTTTATCATTAATGTATAAAATAATTATTTTTAAATTAATATAAATAATTTTACATAATTTTTAATAAAAATAACAAATTAAGAATCTATAATTAATATTTAAAATTATTACTTTAGTTAAATATGGTTAATTTTAAAATCATTTTAAAATTTTTATATGTAATTAAGTACAATTATGACTTAAATATAAAAAAAATTTTCTTAACTAAAATTAAATAATAATAAAAAATTATATCATTTTATTGCAATAAATTGAATAAGAATTAATGTTTATGATTTCAATTAATTATAAAAAAGTGATAAAATTTTAAATAATTATTTAATTTGAGTTCAGGATCTTTCTTATTAAACCTAAAGTTAGTAAAAAAAAAAAAAAATTCCAATCAATGATCCTCAATGTTATCATACATTGGACCGGCCAATATGGGGTCCTGTTGGAATAAAAACAGTGAAAAAGTGGAAACTCAAGGAAATTTCAAAGCAATTAATGGAGATAAGTTGTGACCTCTTTCCTACCTAAACTTCCAATCCCAACTACTGTTTCCTTATCTTCCTACTTTCTTTGAATACCAAACCAGAATCACAGAATTTGTGAGCTCTGAATAACAGATTCTACGCTTGCCGTCTCTTTTTCCTCTCAGAAATAAAAATTAAGTGATGCGTCCTTTTGGTTTCGCGGTACTTTTGTTTGTTATTGAGATTTGGCAGGTAGTGCATGGAAGCAGATGTGATCTTTACAAAGGAAAATGGGTGTTTGATGCTTCTTATCCTCTTTACAATTCAACAAGGTGCCCCTTCATACTTCAAGAGTTCAACTGCCAAAAAAATGGTCGACCCGACCATCTTTATTCAAAATATAGATGGCAACCCACTTCATGCATCTTGCCAAGGTTTGCCTTCTTTTCTTTTCTGTATTTTTTTTTTTCTATTACCTGTCACATGTTACAACCCACGTTTACATTTTAATCAATCAAATAACAATAAATTTAAATCTATCTCATGTGCTTCCTCAATTGATGTTGTAGTTTTTTTTTTTTTAATTATCTTTTAAATTTGAGTCTAATTTTGTATTCTAATTAGTATTCTTATTCCAATTTAAATAAAAATTTTAATTTGATATGTTTACAAGCAGATTAAGAATCTCTCACATATTAATTTTTTACAATTTTTTTAATGTACTTAAAAAGTATATAACATCTTGTTAACCTGGTATGTGTACTTTATAAATTCTGTGGATAAGATAAATTTTTTTATAGAAAAAGGAAAATCACTTTTAGCTTAGTGTTAGTGGTAACAATACGGATTGTTCTTATGAATGGCCTTATTGTTGAACCATTGCCCAATCGCTTAGTGGTGTACAATATTATTTCTATTTGTTATTCATACATCCAATTGAAGTTAATGGCATTAATAGATGCTTTAATCATTTCAGTGGCAACTTTAGGCTTGCTAGTAACTTTAATTTGTTTGGTTAGTGAAATATATAATTCCATCCCCAATAAAGAATTAAAGAATTAATGGTACAAATTTAAACCTCTTTTTTTAATGAAATGATAAAAACATTTACTAATTTTGAAACTACCCTTTGATTCAATTTAATTATGTATAAGCTTTTTTATAAATTGAAACAAAATATTAAGGTTTGGGCTTATCTTCTATTACCTTTTTTTTTTTTTTTTCCTTTTGTCAGCTATAATTTTTATGCATCCGTCACCACCAAATTTATATGTCTAGGCTAAATCATAAATTGTGGACTCTTTATACGGACGAATTATAGTTAAAAACATATATACATATATATATATATACATATATATATATATATATATATACATATATATATATATATAAATTATAGTACAGAAGGAGAAAAGTTTCAATGAATTACAGATTGCCACCTATAAATTAAATTTCTTTTAATTAAAAAATTATTAATTAAATTCTGCATCACTATATGCAATTGATAACATCATATGTGATGAAATCATAAATAGATTTTATCTTTAATTAAATTAAAATTAATTTAAAGATAAATAAAAGAGTTTTATTTCTAATTAAATTAAAATTAATTTAGAGATGAATAAAAGAGTTATATCTCTAATTAAATTAAATCAATTAAGAGATAATTATCATTATATTCTTTGAGAACTATTTTCTACTTGGCTCGTTGGCACTATAAAAAGGGGTCTCCGCCAAAGCCATAGAACACAATTCACCAGCCTGAAAAGAAGAAAAAGATTTTAAAGTTCTCTCAAAGTCTCCAGAAGTTTCCTCTCAAGAATGCGAAAAATAAAAATAAAATGGCTTTTTAAAAAGTTGGTCTCTGATCATGTTTCGACGATAGAAAGAAGGTAAATTCAGTTTGTTAAGATCAAGTCTACAAAACCCCTGAAGCGGACTTCATTGATTCAAGATCAAGTTTAAAGACCCTTAGATCTAAGTTTTTATTGAAGAAAAGAATCAAAGGATTTTTTTATTATAAAGAACATCCAGAGATTGTAACCTAAGTCTGATAAATAAAGCTAATATATTTGTTTCCAAATGATAAATAAAGCTGATATATTTGCTTCCAAATTTCCTTTGTCATATTTTTGACACAAAATTTGTGTGTATAAATTTCTGGCATGCCCTTCGAGACGATATCTGCCTTTCATCTCTTTTCTTCAAAATTCAAGTTATCAAGTTACAATGGCTCCTAAGAAGAACCTTGTCAACAAACCAACTCTCAAACCTGCTCGTGTTGACCTTGCAGTCTACCCCGCTTCATCAACTAGCATTGATGTCACTACTCATCCCTACGGCATTAGGGTGAAGACCAAATCTCTTTCTTAACTTTATGATCAGACTTCTTCAATGCTTAACCAAAATTCACTCTTTGAGACTTCTTCAAGTTAAAACTCAGAAAAAGTTTATGTTGAACACATTGATTTTGGATCAAGTCCAAATCACAAAAAATCATCTGAGCAGTAAGATACCTGCTCAGGTAGTAGCTCCAAAAACTCTTTCTTCTACAAAATCAAACTTTGGAGTAATGAACGTAATGACAATTGGCACCACGTCACTTGAAGAGCAAGTTGCAATTCTGGCAAAGTTTGTTGAAACTCTAGCAGCAAGAATCAGAGAAAAAAAATGAATAGATTACCTTCCTGGTGGATAGGATGGCTACTTTCACAGGAAAAAAAATCAATGGCCTCCGGTGAAAATAGTTAATCAAATCTTTGAAATGATAAACTCTAACATTAAAGATGCTATGGAGTCAGAGCAAAAGATTAGTGAAGTGGTCGCAACAAGTCAACTCAAAGATCTTATCAAAGAAACTATTAAGGATCAAGTTGACAGCATCACTCAACCTTCATATGCCTATGCAAAGCCATACTTTCAGAGAATTAATTGTTTGAAGATGCTTGAAAATTACCAACCTCCAAAGTTTCAGCAATTCAATGGAGAAGAAAATCCACGCTAACATGTTGTGCATTTCATGGAAACTTGTAATAATGCTGGAACCTACGAAGATCTTATGGTAAAACAATTTGTCAGATCTTTGAAGGGTAATGCTTTGATTGGTTTATTAATCTTGAGCCTAGAATAATTGATAACCGGGAACAACTTGAATGAGAATTTCTCAATCGATTCTCTAGCACTCATCGCATCTGCAGCATGATTGAGCTCACTAGCTCATGCCAATAGAAGGATAAACCAGTAATTGATTACATCCATAGGTGGAAGAATTTAAGCCTTAACTGCAAAGAAAGATTTTTTGAGTCCTCTGCACTTGACTTGTGTATACAAGGCATGAACTAGGGCTTACACTACATTCTTCAAGGCATCAAATCTAAAACCTTTAAAGTGTTGGTTACTTGTGCTTATGATATGGAGCTAAGTATGTCATCTTTAGGAAATCAAGAACCTCTTATGCAAGAGTTGAAAAAGGGCAAAGAAAAGTAAGACACTCGAAAATAGGGCAAAAATTTTTCCAATAAAGGAGAAAGTAAACAGTCTCTGGCTATGGATACCAAGCATCTTAAGATCTCTTCTAAATAAAAACAAGTTCAAGAAGCAAAACCTACACTTGCCAAAAACAAAGGCAAAGCTAAAGTCACCTTAAAGGAAAGGCAAGAAAAGAAATACCCTTTCCTTGATTCTAATGTTGTTAGCTTGTTAGAAGAACTTTTGAAGACTAAGCTGATTCACTTGTAAGACATGAAGTGGCCTAAAGAAGCTAATAAAGTTGATGATCTCAACTATTGCAAATGTCATTGATTAGTTAGCTACCCTATGGAGAAATGTTTCATCTTGAAAGACAAAATCATGGCGCTTTATGAATAAGGAAATATTGAATTTGAAAAAGAAATAATGTTGGCAAACATGGCCTCAATCAATATAGTTCCTTCTTCCAATTTCTTGGATAGAATCAGAAAGTTTAGCTCTTTTGATCCCATCAAACTCCCTTCAAACACAAGTATAATGGTAGATTTCTAAGCAAATGGAGGTAAACATTGTTGCAAGAAGCAAAAGAGGATGATGATGGCTAGACATTAGTCATAAGTTGAAGAAGTAGAAAGTAAAATCTTCTAAAGCCTATGAAGGTCCCCATAAGTGCTAAGATGATTGGATGGCAATGTAAAGATCCAAAGCCCAAAATGCCCCAAATAAAAACAGGTTCATCTAAGCATTAAAATTTAACTTGGAAAAGGTCACGAAGATCAGTTACTTTAAATAAATACGTGCCAATCCAATTCAGAAATGAAGACTTGCTCCCTATGACTTGTTACAATATTGATGGTGATGAAGAATTTGAAGATGAAGACAATATAGATACAGTTGTGATTGGAGCTAGAGATCATTCTTGTGGCTCGAGCGTTAGCTTCACTGATAAAGATCTACTGCTAGGATCAACTCCTCATAATCGACCATTATTTGTCACGGGATTTGCTTGTGAACAAAAAAGATCAAGAGGATTTTGGTGGACGATGGTTTTACAGTCAATATACTCCTTTTAAAGACAATGAGGGAGTTGGGAGTTCCTTTAGATGAAATGATACAAAATCGTCTAATGATTCAAGGATTCAACAAAGGGGGGCAAAAAGCTATTGGAAAACTTAGACTTTAACTTTTCATCGGAGATATGGAGTCCTATCCACTCTTTAATGTTATCGATGCCAATACAATATATAATATATTGTTAGGATGACTGTGGATACATCAAAATGGTGTGGTCTCTTCCACTCTTCAGTAATGCTTCAAGCACTATAGAAATGGTCAAGTCAAGACGATTGTTGCTAATGCCAAACCATTTACCTCGACCGAGGCTCATTTTGCCAACGAAATAATAACTACTTTCATGAAAGAATTAAAGCAAAAGGAAAAAAAAACTTTGTTCCTTTTGCCAATGAAGATAAAATCAATCAAGATTTAAAGAATTTGACTATTCCCCTCACTAACTTGGAAGAGTCAACAATTCTTAAATACCCTTTGAAACGATATGCCAGGCCAATGGAATAACCTATCTTCAGACATTAAGATCTTTCATTTTATCATGCTAGAAGCTTTGATCCTAATGCCTATAGACTACTTGTTAAAGCCAAATATAATAAAGAAGATGTTGTTAAATTGGTAGAAAAATCTAGCACTGCAAAGTCATAAAGTTCAATCAAGGTTTCTTAAGCCTGGTAAAAAAAACTGATCATATCAAAACATCCAAAAAAAGGACTTGGATTTTCTCCATTAAAATTGAAGATTCATAAAGAAACTTCAAGATATATAAATGTAAAGGAAATTCCTGAGGAGTAAAAGGATTCAATAAAGCTACAAAGGCCTTCAGTGTTTAGTCATTTAGGGACACATTCAACGTAAATCTTAGTGTTTGACCATTTGAGCAGTCAACCACCTCGAAGGTTAGTATTTGAGCGAATAAGGCCAAAATCTAATAAAGCTTCTACAAGTGAGCTGATACCCATTCATGCAAGGCTAGAAAGTTTAAACTCCAAAAAAGACAGCCAAAGTTGAAAGAGAAAAACCTCATCCTTTAATGAATTGAGGAAATTTCATAGGAAAATTCCTTCTCAAATGAAAAGACAAAGCGAGTGAAAAGTAACTACTGGTGAAGTCTTAAAGGCTAAAAAGCACACAGTGGTGATAACCAAGCAACTTGCATCTACAGAGAAAGAAAAGCTTAAAGAAATAAAAATAGTCACTTCACATCATGTATCCATAAAGGAAGCTGATGAAGAACCACGAGAAAAAGATGCTCAAGAAGCCCTTGCATCATTTGAAAAAGGAAATCAAGCTACCATTGATGAGCTAAAAGAGGTTAACATTGGTACTAGTGAAGATTTATGTCTAATCTTTATCAATGCTTGCTTGTCTTTAAAAAAAAGGCTTATCTTGACCTTTTGACTGAGTATCGAGGCTTCTTTGCTTAGACCTACGAAGAAATGCTAGGACTTGATCCAAAAATAGATATGCATCATTTGGGTGTTAAAAAGACTATCAGACTTGTCAAACAAGCTCAATGACGTTTTCATTCTGACTTGATTCTTTAAATTGAAGTTGAAATGAACAAGCTTATTGAAGCTGACTTTATTAGAGAAGTCAAATACCCTACTTGGATATCAAACATTGTCCCAGTAAAATAAAAAGGTCAATTGAATTTGTGTGGACTTTCGGGATTTAAACAATAATTGTTTGAAAGATGATTTCCCTCTTCATTTAACTGAGATAATGGTGGATGCTATAACTGGTCATGAGGCTTTGTCTTTTACGGATGGGTCATCTGGTTATAATCAGATTCGCACGGCTCTAAAAGATGAAGAACTTATTGCTTTTCAAACTCCAAAAGGGATATATTGTTATAAAGTTATGCCTTTTTGGTTAAAAAATGCTGGTACTACATATCAAAGAGTAATACAAAAGATCTTCAATGATATGCTTCACAAAAATGTTGAGTGCTATGTGCATGACTTGGTTGTGAAGTCAAAGAAAATGACAGATCATCTCATTGATCTCCATCAAGTGTTTGAAAGATTATGCAGGTACCAATTAAAGATGAATCCACTACAGTACACTTTTAGCATGTCTCAGGGTAAGTTTTTGGGGTTCATTGTGCGACATTATGGAATTGAGATTGATCAATCAAAGATAGATACGATCATGAAATTGCCAAAACCACATAATCTTCATGAGCTCAAAAGTTTGCAAGGAAAATTAGCATATATTCAACGTTTCATATCAAACTTGGCAGGTCAATGTCAACCATTCAATCGACTGATGAAGAAAGATGTTTCTTTTGTTTGGGATAAAGCTTGTAGTAATACTTTCAAAAGCATTAAGGCCTATTTGATACGGCCATCTATTTTAAAAGCGCCCATACCAGGAAAACCTTTGATCCTTTATATTGCTACACAAGAACGTTCTTTAGGAGTATTGTTAGCACAAGAAAATAATGAAGGAAAAGAAAATGGACTCTACTATCTCAGTAGAACTCTTAATGGTGCTGAGTTAAATTATTCTCCTATTGAAAAGGCTTGTTTGGCATTAATGTTTGCTGTTAAAAAGTTTAGGCATTATTTGCAAGCTCGCGCTATTCATTTGATATCCTGAGTATATCTTTTTAAGTATCTCATGTCTAAGGCTGTACTTAATGAAAGATTGGCAAAATGGACTCTCTTGCTACAAGAGTTTGATATCACTTATGTTCCATAAAAGGCTATTAAGGGACAAGTATTGGCTGATTTCCTTGCAAACCATCATAATTTGGATGATTGGGAATTTTTAAAAGATCTTTCTGATGAGGATGTTCTTTTTATCAAAAAACCTATCATGGAATTGTTCTTTGATGGGGCTGCACAGTAGGATGGAGCTAGAACAGGTATAGTCTTTGTCACGACAAAAGGTGATGTATTGCCTTACGCATTCACTCTCACTGAAAATTGTTACAACAATGTAACAGAATACCAAGCTCTGATCATTGGATTAGAAATGGCAATTGATATGAAAGTCACCCAACTTAAAGTGTATGGAGATTCTAAATTGGTCATCAACCAATTTCTTTCACGTTATAAGGTAAAGAAACTGGAGCTTTTGCCATATGTCAACTATGCAAAGAATCTCTTAGAATGGTTTGACAATGTGAACTTAGAACACGTGCCAAGAAAAAAAAATAGGCAAGCAGATTCTCTAGCTAATTTGGCATCACCTCTTGCATTACGAAGTGCCAAAGTAAAGGTTCCTTTATGTAAACAATGGGTTTTACCGTCAATTACTATCTTTGAAAAAGAAGACATAGAATCCAACATTGTTTCAGTTTATAAAATTAAGAAAGAAGATTGAAGGCAACTGTTGATTAATTATCTAGAGTAGGGTAAATTGCCCAGTGATCCAAAGCATAAAACAGAAGTGAAACATCAAGCTCCTCAAATTATTTACTACAAGGTTACACTTTATCGTCGCTCTTTTGATGGAGTCTTTCTTCGATATTTAGGAGAAGATAGAGCATCCAGAGCTCTACACGAAGATCATTTTAGAGTATGTAGTGCACATCAATCTGGGGTTAAGTTACACTTTCAAATTAAAAGGATGTGATATTATTGGCCTATAATGGTAAAAGATAGCATGGACTACGCTAAAAAGTGTCAAGCTTATCAGTTTCATGCTAACTTCATCCATCAACCTCCTGAGCCATTGCATCCAACAGTCATATCTTGGCTATTTGATGGTTGGGGACTTGACTTGGTATGACCATTATCTAAGAGTTCGATGGGGCATATGTATATACTTGCAGTTACAGATTACTTTCAAAGTGGGCAGAAGCAGCACCTCACAAAGAAGAAAGAAATTATTGCAACTTTTATCGCACCAATATCATTTATCAGTATGGCATTCCATGATGCATAACAACTGATAATGGGAAACAGTTTGCTATGATCAAATTATGTGCACAGTTTGACTTCAAGCAATATCATTCTTTAATGTACCATGCTCTAGCAAATGGATTAGCAAAAGCTTTTAACAAGACTTTGTGCTATCTTTTCAAAAAAGTGGTCAATCATTCAAAGAAAGATTGGCATTAAAGGATGAAAGAAGCTTTGTGGGCTTATCATACTACATATCGCACACTAACTCAGGCTACTCCAGATTCACATGTTTATGGTGTAGAAGCTGTTCTACCGCTTCAGCGATAAATTCCATCATTAAGGATTGCAATACAAAAAAGTTTTACTAGTGAAGACAATGTGCATCTACGCTTGGAGGAAGTAGAAGCCTTGGATGAGAAAAGATTGAAAGCACAACAACCCTTGGAGTGTTATCAAGCTCGATTGTCCAAAGCTTTTAACAAAAAAGGTAAGCCATGGTCATTTCAAGTTGGAGACTTAGTCTTTGCGGTGAGAAGACCTATAAATACCACACATCGCATGGGTAACAAGTTCCTTTCAAAATGGGATGGACCATATGTTGTTCGAGAAATTTATACTAATGGTGCATACAAGATTGTTGATCAAGATGGTGTCAATATTGGACCGATCAATGGCAAGTTTTAAAAGCGGTACTATGCTTCAAACATGATGCTCCTAAGCATGAGCTTAAACTGTTCTTCCAAAAAAATGTTGCTCCTAAGCACGAGCTTAAACTGCACATACAAAAAAAAAGAGAAAATACTCGCTAAGTTAAAAATCCCTTTTAGGACAACTTAGGCAAAAGTTGGAGCACAAAATATATATATATATATATGAACTACGTTATGACGTGATCCTTTAAAAGTATGTAGGTAGCTTGGTTTCATTACTAAGTTTAGTCAATAAACAACAACAAAAAAAATAATAATAATGTCCAAGTTGGTTTATACCTACAAATATGGGTTCATTAGCAAAAAGAGGTGATCCTTTTTAATGTCTTTGTCTTCCTTGAAAAGAATGACAAGATAATTTTGGGCATCTTTGAAATATAATATGATGACTCTACAAAAGAATAAAAGTTTAAAGAATCAATCATGAAGTCCCACTGTCAAGTACCTTTCGTGGTAACATGAATGTATACACATGGATATTACTGTGAGCACCAACTTCTCTTTGTTATTTGCTAACCATAAAGCAACGCATACAAATTCCTCAATAAGCATATCCTGAATGCAACCTATTTGGTCCATGATCTTGCTCAACGTGACACAGAAGAATGCTAATACATGTGCAACTTTATTTGGTTTCATGTTCGTTTGGAGCTTTTTCATCCTTGGAATCACGCCAACTTCGAGAATAATAGATCAGATAATCATATTGTAGAAAAAGACACCTAACCCAAGATCAATGATTAAGAATGCAAAGCCAGATTGCAATAAGAAAAAAATGCATCAAGAACTTATTTAAAGGTGGCGGCTCCTCATAATGATGCATAAATAACATCATATATACTAATCGTCATCCTTTTCTTGATCATAAATGTATAATGATACATAAAGGTTATATATACTAGCTGGCATAGTTGTCTTGAAAATGAAGGTATAATGATGTCAATAGCATCACATATGTCGGCAGTCTTCCTTGTTCCACGGCGTGTCAAACTTAATCAGATTTATGGTCTTGACATGAGCACCGAAATCAGGCATGTGGTTTTAACATAAAGATCGAACTGATGGGTGTCAAACTTGATCAGATTTATGGTTTTGACATAAAGATCAAACTCAAACATGTCAAAATTGATCGAATTTGTGATCTTGACATAGAAATTATTGTCGACATCTTGCTTCTGGGAAGATTTGAAAAAAAAAAGCCTATGAAATCAAATTCTTCATTCAGTTAAATATGGATTAAGGAAAATGCATGGTTAAAAAAATCATTATGTCATGATGAAAAAATTGTTATGATACGTGTCACCCTGCATGAGATTAAGATGCTGCAGGCATAGTCATATGGCTTCACCAATTGATCAAGATGTATTTCAAGTGTATGGACATGCACGATAGAATTACATCTGCATCCTTCTCTGTGTTTGTGACAATCCAACTCTATTCCATGCAATGCAGAGAATAGACTCCAAAAGCGTACTAGATGCTACCTATCTTGGACATATCAGCTAACAATGTTTCATGAACTACCAATATATAAGTTTGATTCAAGCACATTGAAACCGTGCGTCACTTGTAGGAGTTTCTCAGCTTGTATTTAGATTTCAACTGATTAGGGCCACTTCTATAGCCTTTGAAACTATTCGACCTAAGTGCCAAGTTACCAACCGTAGTCGGGCAACATGAGTTTGCCATGAATTTTTTTCTTCCTTATTTGGAGTTTCCATAGCATATCACCTCTTGAAAAAACCCTTTTAGCTCGTCAATCATGATGTTAAAAAAAAGGAAAGCGAAAAGCAATTTGAAGAATAAAGATGATAAATGAGGCGCATGCATGTAGACATGAGACAATGGGCTTATGAAAATCATGAACACATACATAATGCATGAGATTTCAATACCCAGACTACATGATCTAGAGTGAAGAGAGAATTGAAGCTAATAAATGTAAAAAGAATTTTTACCTTGCTTTTAATGAGGTTTTCATCTGGAGTTGACGAGAAAATCAACAAGAGATGTATTGTTTTTATAAGCAGAATAATTCAAGTCCAAGGTGGTGAAAGAGTGCTAAAATAAGTTCAAATTTGTCTTGAAATGTATGAAGGGAAGTAACCTATTTAAAATTGACAAGTCATAATCTAATTAGACTTTAAGTAAATTTTGTTGGCATAATTCAAAGGTGGACAAATTTTTTATTGATAAAAAAATATATTTTTGATTTTTGGCATAGAAAAATATGTGCTAAATCAAAATTATTTTTTTAACATACAAAAATTATGTCAAAGCAATTGAAGTTGGCAAATTTTCTCTAGTAAATATGCTCATGGCAATGCAAAAGCCCAAATAGATTTCGACACTAAAAAAATAAATTAAACTTCAAGACTTGCTTATTTGCTACACTAAAAAAAAAATCTTGTATTAACCAAGTCTTGAGCGGACATTTGTAGAAGGAAAAAAAATTTCGACCAATTACAAATTACCACATGTAAATTAAATTTTTTTTAATTAAGAAATTATCAATTAAATTTCCTATCACCATATGCAATCGATGACATCATATGTGATGACATCATAAATAGATATTTATCTTTAATTAAATTAAAATCAATTTAAAGATAAAGAAAAAAGTTTTATCTCTAACTAAATTAAATCAATTAAGAGATAATTTATCAAGATAAATTTATTAAAGGAGTTATATTCTTTAAGAACTCTTTTCTACTTGGTTCATTGGCATTATAAAAAGAGGTGTCCACCAAAGCTATTGAACACAATTCACAAACCTAAAGAGAAGAAAAAGGTTTTGAAGATTCAAGTTCTCTCAAAGTCTACAGAAATTTCCTCTCAAGAACTCGAGGAATGTAAAGAACACAGCTCTCGTTCTTTGATAAGCTGCTCGCTGATCTTGTTTCGGCAACAGAAAAGAGGCAGATTCCGTTTGTCAAGATCAAGTCTATAAGACCCTTGAAGCGAACCTCATTGATTCAAAATCAAGTCTGAAGAACCTTAGATTGATGTTTTTATTGAAGAAAAGAATCAAACGATTTCTTTATTGTAAAGAATATTCAGAGGTTGTAACCTAAGTTTGATAAATAAAGTTGATATATTTGTCTTCAAATTTTCTTTGTCATATTTTCGATACGAAATTTGTGTAGAACCTCTATTCAATTGTTTTCGTATATTATGCTGCAAAATCATTCTAAAACTGAAATTGATTTTGAAGTAAGCAGGTTCAACGGCATGGACTTTTTACGAAGATTTGGAGGAAAGCGAATCATGTTTGTAGGTGACTCACTGAGCTCAAATCAATGGCAGTCACTCACATGTTTGCTTCACACAGCTGTACCTGAAGCCAATTACACCATCCAAAGGATTGGAGGCCTCTCCACATTCAGTTTCCCAGTAACCTTTTTCCCTTAATTTTCTTAGTTAAGAGGACTTCGTTACTGATTGATTTCTTATTATGTAATAATAAAAATACTAGCTAGAGTTTGCTGATAAGATACCGTTTGCAGGCTTATGGAGTTTCAATTATGTTCTCACTCAATGCGTTTCTTGTTGATATTGTTAATGGAAAACATGGGCGAGTTTTAAAACTAAACTCAATTGGGAGTGGACAACTATGGAAAGGGGTTGATGTAGTGATCTTTGACACTTGGCATTGGTGGCTTCACACCGGTCGAAAGCAACCGTCAGTTCTCAACTACCCTTCCTTTTGACTTCCCTTAAAAGAATATTGGTCCAAGATTCTTTTGGCATAATGTTGCAGATGGGACTATGTCCAATACAACAATATAACTCGCAAAGACATGAATCGCATGGAGGCATATGAGAAAGCGTTGAGGACATGGGCCAGATGGGTGAACCTCGATGTAGATCCTAGTAAAACCAAGGTCTTCTTTCAAGGCGTCTCCCCCGATCATATGGAGTAAGTAGTTTATATGTTAATTGTGAATAATCACTCAAAGTAGTTTAAGTATTTCTTTAATTTTGTTTGGTTAGAAATAGATTTATTTAAAAGTCGAATAATTCAATCTATTTATATTAGATTACACTCGGATTTGTTTAGTGATTTGAGTCAAATCACTATTTATATAATAAAAAATATTTTTTATAAATTTAATCATAAAAAATATTAATATAAAAGTAATAATTTTATATTTTTATCTAGTAATTCGGGTTATAAGTTTGGATCCAATCTTGACGAGAAATTTAAAAAAAAAAATTAAAGTATACCTCAACTTGTAAATAAATCCAATTATTGACCTGTGAAGTTGACCTTTCAATACCCGTTATTCACACATTTTAGAGAAACCGTATCGGATTAACTTGTTCTTGTTGTACTAGCTCGAGGGATTGGGCGGATCGAACAGCAAAGACTTGCCGAGGGGAAACGCACCCGTTGTTAAGCGTGGAGTATCCAGGACGTCCGCATCCAGCCCAAGTCGTTTTAAAGAAAGTGTTGCAAAGTGTGTCAAAGCCAGTTCATCTGCTCGACATAGCAGGCTTGTCGCAACTAAGAAAGGACGGACACCCTTCAGCCTTTGGCTACGGTAGCCGCCACGGCACCGATTGTACACATTGGTGTCTCCCTGGAGTTCCTGATGCATGGAACGAACTGCTTTCCGCTGCTCTCATCCAAAGTTAAGGGGCACTTTTCTTAATACAGTGTAGAATATAAATAAACTTAATTATTCCAACATAGAATATTTTCAAGTAGTAAATTGTGTTTTGAGAGTGCATTTAAAGAAGCTAATTGCATGGTGGACTTTTTGGCAAAAGCAGGTGCCGACGGTACACTGAATGGTGGTGGGATTGTTCAATCATCAAAGACTGACGTGCGGTTCCTGATGTTATTTATGTTAGTCTTGGTTATGTGGTCATGTGTTGATCTCCATCCTATATATATTTGGGATGATACCTTTTCTTTCTTCGGCACAATGCTTTTGTTTGTTGTTGTTGGCTCCGAATGTTGTAATCCTGTTTTTGGGATTTGGGTGTTTTGTTGGTTATTGTAGGTGCTCTGGGTATTTGTGGAGCTTTGACGTTATTTTCTCAGGGTAAATGGTCTTATTTGGAGGTGTGATTTTTGTGTCAAAGGCGTATGTTATATTCCGGGATTTGGTTAGCTCCTTGTTCTATATATCCCTAAGAGCTTTGCTCTCCTAGACTTTTTCTTCATTAATAATATTTTTGACTTAGCAAAACAAAAAAATGAATTCCTACGTAATTTATGCAGTCATTCTACGATGGTCTGTGTGCTTTAGATTATTTATTTGCTTAAGATTATATTTTATTACTCTTTGCAATTGTAGCATCACCATTTTCCTATCAGTAATCAGAAGAAAAACGTGAAGTGCCTGCAAAAATGATTAACATGGCAGCATTTTTTTTCTTAATTTTATACGATTGGAGAATGAAAACCTGGTTATTATGATTTATTGCTTAGTTGCCAGAAGTGGACCAGGACTGTTTGGACAAATATAAATATTTTAAAATATTTTAAAATATTATAAATAAAAAAATATATTATTAAATGGTTTGAGTAATTTTATGTATAGTGAAAAGAATGTCAAGCCAAAAGCCCCAGGCTGTAAAAAGTGTATGATTAATATTGTCAGGTTCTAGGCTGCTGAGGCTTGCCAACTTGAATATGATTTGTTCCTTGATAGCTACAAAAACTCATGTAGGACTCTTCTGCAAGTTTCCATGCGTTCTGTTCTTCCTTTCCTTTTAGACATGGTAGATTGTTGTGTTCCATGCTAACTTTAGTATAGTGGTGAACAACTTACCTTTAAACCTTCGGATTCCCACGTGAGCACATCATCCCACCTTCTACTTCTATCTGGAAGCTGAGAGAGCTGCTTGACCTACATCGATGTAGCTTTGGAAGAAAATGCATTAAAAAATAAATGATTTCAAGTCTCCTACTCAGTGTATCAAAGTTGGTAGTTCACATCCACCTTAATTCCCCACTGCAGGAGTTTCATCTAAGTTGGTAGTTTATCCAATATGGCTGTCAAGAATATTAATGAATGCTTGGGGATGTGACGACGGTACCACAAACATTGAATAAGAAACTAGATCACTTGAACGGGAACCTGTGGCTTATTTGATCCAGACACTATGTAATACCCAATTTATAGTTGAACTAGTCAAAAATCGGTTCAATCATTAAAAAATCGATAAAAAATTGGATTGAACCAGAAAAAACCTTGGTTTATATGTATTTTTTATTTTTTTTCAAAATTTTAATTTTAATTAGTGAGAGTTGAATCTCTAACCTCTTAATTTTATATTAAAGACATTATCGTTAAATCAAATATTTTTTGTCGATTATCAATTATATTTAATATTTATTTTATATTAAATTAATATTTAAACATTAAAAAATATATATATCAACCGGCCAATTTAACCTGAAACTAAACGTTTGACCAGTTCAACCTCCAATCCCCCTTTTTCTTAACATTGACAGTAAAAGAATGTACCATCTAACCTTTTTTTTTTCATTAGAATTCCTACCAGACCTTTGCATCTGAGTAGAATGTGGTAGGGAACTTCCAAATCAAACTCCCATCTTCTTATCTTAGGAACTGACTTGTCAACTACCTCACTTAGACAAGTTTCCTTCAGATCCAACTAGTACCTTGACCTGGTGTGAGTTGCTAGATTGTCCTTTCTTTTAATAGATAAGCTTTGGATCCATGCTATCCATAGCGAACCAGCTTTAATGAATAAGAGCCCATATGTCCTGCAATATGCATGCCTATTCCATATGTAGAGGTTTTTGAGTCCCAAGCCTTCCTTAAACTTAGGATAACAGACTCGCCTACTTAACTTGGCTAGTTAAGCTGGAATGTCATTTTTTGGCTATGGAAACCTAGTGAGCACACAATTGGTTAAGCCTACTAAGATTCCCTTTAGGAAGTAAAAAATTTTTGCCTAATACTTTTGTATAATGAATGCAATAGATTGAATGAGCTATAGCCTACCAATGTATCAAAGCAACTTGGTCGAGAAGCTTTCAATTTCCAATCACTTTCTTAAGCAAGGTTTTAGAATCTGTTTCAATCAGCTTCCTTGTAACCAGAGCTGCTTTTATAAATTAAATTGGGATGTGTATAGCTCGCCTTTGGTACGGTTGAGCTACAGCCCTAACATTAACTAAAAAGCTTGCAAGACATTTTGCACCTATATATGAATTCCATGTTTACTTTGGTGAAGACTAGAAGATCATCTGTAAAACATAAGTGTATCAAGCCAATCATTTTGCATTTAGGCTAAAATGCAAAGATTCAATAGCTGACGTGTCTAATAGCTTGGTTAATACATTCATTGATAGAATAAAGAGATAAGAAAAAATGGGGTCCCCTTGGTGTACTCCCCTTGCTCTTGGAAAGCATCCAATAAGTTTTCTATTGATTGACAAGAATAATTTTAGGGTGGTCAAGCAGTAGCTAATCTACTCAATGTATTTTTTTTAGAATCTTTGGCCTTTTGAAAGTCCAATTTGATGGTACATCTGGGAGAGAGTAAAAACTTGTTGTATCCTTTCACAAGTTTTTGTTATGTTATCAATGATATTTCTTCGCATTTTGGTTAGGCCTAATAAGGAAGCTCAAGTGTTTTTTCAATTTATTTGCCAAAATTTGAGGTCATGCTTTTATACCTAACTGAGTAAAAGGATATAAGTCTATAGTCCCTCATGTTTCTAGGCCTTTGGCTCTTAGGCGCTAGTACAATGATGGCAGAAATTAAGGCAGGGAGAATTTTGTAGCTTTAAGAAGTGAAACACATTTGTTATCAAGTCATCCCTTATAATGTTCCAAGCAACCTTAAAAAAAAAGAGGTGTAGCCATCAAGGCTTAGGACCTTGTCACCTTTAATAGCAAATGTGGCATCTCTAACCTTCTCTGTTGTTACTTCTTGGTGACACTTTCTTTGATTCTTTATAAAAGGCATATTTGCAGGGGTTCTTCAAGGAATCCTTTAGTGCAACAATCGAAATTAGCATTAGTTGTTCCTATGATGTTCTTATATGCAATTTATTTTTTATAAATTTGCTAGAATGTTTCAAACTTATTGCCCTTCTCATCATGCAACAATTTGAATGTGTTTTCTGGATTATTTGGCAGCTACCATCGTATAAAAAAATCTAGTGTTTCATTCTCTTGCCTTTTTGTCTATAGTGGCTTTCTTTAGAAAGTTACAGCTCATGGTATTCTTGAGATTCTACTCTTTGTTTTTCAATAAGTTTAATAGAAGGATTAGCTAGCACGGATACTTGAATGGCCATAAGTTCCTTCCTCTTTTCTACTACTTTATTCGAGATTCCCCCAAATTATGTTGCATTGAAGATCTTAAAAATTAGTTTTAACGTCAGTTTCTTGAATAGTCTTACCATGAAACTGCTTGAGGCCTACTTGCTCTAGAAAGCTTTAACTACTCCCATAAATTCATAATGCCTAATCCAATAGTTAAAGAATTTATAATGTTTAGGAGAAGATTGACTAACTAGGCATAGCTTCACCAAAACAGGATAATGATTTAAACTTTTGGGGGCAAGGAATCAATATAAGAGCCTAGGATAATAGTAAACAAGGCTTCATTAATGAGTACTTTATCCAACTCTGGCAATAAAACCCTCAGCTTGGTTATTAGTCTAGGTGCAAAGAGGGCATAAAAATGCATGATCAAAGATAAACAACTGTTGTATACACTCCTTAAAGTCCTTTATGTGAGGAGTTAGGATTTGGCATCCATTGTAAGTAATGATCTCAATTAGTGAAGAAATAGTGTTGAAGTCTCCTACTAGCAGTCATGGTTTTTCAACAGTGGAGTAGTGAAGAGATTGAAGGGTTCTCCACAAGCGTCTTCTTCCAGTTCTATCATTGCTTGCACAGATAGCTATAATGTAGATTGCCTAAGCCTGATTACTTGTTGTAAAGGTAATACTTTAACTTATGCCTCGCACCAAATCCACTTATAGGTGGTGTCTCTAAAAAAACAATTCTACCATTATAAGCCTTCGAATATGTTTGAAGAAAGCTCTAACCAGGGAGATTTTTACCAAGAATTTGCTACATTTTTTGTTCTTTAACTTTAGCCTTCAATAAACAAACCACTTTTATATGTAAACTAGTTATTCTTCTAATAACCTCTCCTCATTTTAGAAGATTGTCTAATCTTCTAATATCCAAAATAGGAGACTCATTAAGAGGTGAAAGGAGAGTTGCCTTTAAGGGTAGATACTACCACCTTATTCTTCTTGCCCTTATCAATTGGTCTTTTTTGTTTACTTTTCAGTATTTTCATCAGGTTTACAACGGGACCTAATGTTGCTTTTGGCTACCTTTAGGATAACTGTGCGTTATTTCAACATGCCTTCATAGCCAATAAATAAACTAGAATCCTTTGTTGTATCAGCATGTTAAGCTAGTGTCACAATCTGTTACCAGAGCCTAAGCTTATTGGTTTGTTAGTTGCAGGTTTGGTTCTCTAAGCTGGGCTTTTTGCTTGACTCCGCACCTTCCAGCACTTCTGCCATTCTTAAACATTTGCATGATACCTCTCTTAATGGATACCTTACTGCTTCTTCTTTAGCTTTTGGCTACTTATCGCTACTATAAAAAGCTTTGCTACTTTGTCTTTTGTCGGATTAAGCTTTAAGAGTCTAGACTTTTCTAGTAGCTACTGGTTTCGTGAGGCAAGTCTTTTCACCATGACCAAATATCTTGTAGCATAAGTATTTCTGTGGGGGCTAAGGGATGTCCAACTAGATTGCCATGATCTTGCCTATATACAAGAGGCTGCCAATTAGACTGGCAATGAAACTCAAACCCTTTCTTGTATAGAGTTCAAGAGGGATTTTCTCAAGATGCACCCAGATAAGGAGCTATAAATCTCCACTATGCTATCCCTATCTTTAAATAGGGTAACTAGGTTATGAAATTAACTAATGTAAGGGGTTTTTGCTAATGAATTATGCAACCATTACAATTTGCAAGTGTTAAATTAGGGATGCAGTGGATTGAATATCTATAATTTTTATAGTATCTAAATCCAAATTCATAAAATTGTTTAAAATCTAAATACGGTTATTATCTGCATTAAATCCACACATTACTATTCGAATCTGAATCAAATAATATTATCCACCTGATATTTATATCCACAAAAAATTCTAATTCAGTAAGTCAATTTCTTTTTAAAGAAAACTATAAAATTAAACAAAAATTAACTTTTAATTCAATGTCACCCATAATTAACATCCAACAAACAAGTTTTAGAATACAAAAATAACAACTTAGATAACAAAATAACAATTCCTACATACAAAAAATAAATTAAATAATACAAAAAACTAACTATTAATTAAAAGTATTTTTTCCATAAACTAAAAGCAATTAGTAATATAAAGTATATAGTAGCTTTATGAAGTTAAGTTATTAATAATATATACATAAAATACATGTAACAAAATTATCATTAATCATATATTATAAATAAATATGTGATATAGTATATCATAGTCACTTAATATGGTAGATTTTTGTATTACATTGTATGATATGTTGTATATTAATTTAAATATTATATAATACTATAGTAATATATTACATAATATAATATATTAATACTGTTGATAGTAGTACATTGTAAGCATTTGGTATTTGTGATAGTATACTATCACAGTATTATATGTTATAAGAGAAGGGATTCACTTAATACTAGTGAAAACTAAATTAGTTTTTTCATAATTCCTTATACGATTTATATTTGTTTAATTCAATTATCATATTTCATATTCTACTCGTAGATTATTCACGTCGAGTTTTGAATAAATTAAAATATTTAACTATTTATTTGATGTAAAAAACTTTTAACTATTAAATATTTATTAAAAACAATATTCTCAATTGATATAATAGAAATATTAGATCAATTCAAAATTTTATATTTACAACAAGTACAATTATATTGCTAAATTTAATAGTTGATTAGTTAAAATATTAATCTTATAAAAAGATAAAATTTTGTATTACACCATTTAAGTGGATCTCTTCTTGTATTATAATGTTATATTCTATCAAGTAATATAATATAATATATAATATTTAAATATACCATTTATAGATAATATTATAATAAAATATTTATATAAATATTATGTATTCTAATTATACATAATTATAAAACTATTTATTTTGTAATGCACAATATGTTATTATAATGTATAATATTTACTAATCATATATATATCTTATATTATTACAATTATAGATATTATATAATTAATATTTATTATATCATATACAATAATTTTATAATTATATTATAATATTTTACCTATGTAAAATATAACATATTATATTATATGATAAATATATCTAAAAATTCATATCTCTTACTATTCTAAATACGCTACAAATAATAATCATCATATTTATATTTAAATATTATCTAAATTTATAAAAACATCAAATAATTATAAATATTTAAATTCACGCTAACCACTACTTTATTACGTGACATCCCCTCGTCAAAGCCTTCAATTGGCAGTTTTACCGTGGCCTAGCGATCTAGTTTGATCTCAGGAGCAAAAATGAACTTTCACTCGGGACAAAAGATTTTCCTTCGGTCTAAAGTCAACAACTCAGCAAAAGCGGCTCTAACTATTTTAGTGTACCTGCTTTTGGGAGCTTTTCCTTCAAGTTTTTCATCCTATACCTCAATGGGTGAAATTCAACTAAATCAACACTAGTGCCCGCCATTGCATCCGCGAGAAAGCTCAATCAAATTCTTTTAGTGATCATCCTACTAAGGTATTCAGGAAATCTTTCCCACCATAATAAAGATTTGAGGATGTCGCAGAACTACAAGAAATACAATCGAAATCATTTCGAGTAAGATTATAGTAGAATGAAAAGAAATCAACGAGAGTTTGAAGATTCATATGAGGTTCTGAAGAAAACATTCAAAAAGTGATGGAGGTGTCACAGATTGTGACTGATTTAGCTCAGGTCTGAATAATAAAAGAGATAGTAAAGAATAGAGTAGAGACACCAAGAAAAGAAATTGTTGTAATAGAATATTTTTCATTGCCAACTTTTACTACATAATAGCATTTAAATACAGTTGAAAAGAATATTCCTCTTAGCTGGAACCAACCACAATCTCAAGCTATCTTTTCCTAGTACCAAATGTGCAAACACAAAAATTAAAATAACAACTTAATGACACCTCAGTTAACAGTTGTAACTTCCTCAGATACCAGATTTTTCTCTCTAGCTCACTCTCCCCCTTTTCTAGCTCGTTTGTCAACTAAATCTTCTTTTTAGCAACTTTTTTCGGCCTGGTTCCTATTTCTATCTTAGTATTCAGCTTAGCTGTGTCTTCAATGCCTTGCTCAGCTCCATTTACCCTTAACTCACAACCATAAGCTTCTAATTTCATAAAATTACTCCCTTTTCAGTCAATCCTCATCCTCAAGGATCAAAGTTTGGAAATTGAGTCTTGAGAACAGTGTAATCTTCCCAAGTAGCATTTTCTGGTCCAAGTTTGAGTAAACTACCAATAGTTGAGTGGCAGCTTAATTGTTCCTTTTGACATTCTTTTGTCAAAGGCAGTTGATGGATACACTAAAGGCTACCCAGATGCATTAGTTTATGGTGGAGCTATGCCAACCACAGTTTTTGTACCAATTTTCTTCCTAAGCGAACTTACATGAAAAACAAGATGGATCCTTGAGGAGTCTAGTAGCTTCAGTTTATAGGCAACAACACCAACCTTTTCAACTGTAAGATGAGGCCTATGGTACTGAGATGTGAGTTTCACATTTTTTCTAGGTACAAGGTAGTCTATTCTAAGGCTGTATTTAAGGAAAAGAAAAAAACCTCATCACCCACTTCCAGCTTTCTTTTTGACCTGCGTCTGCCTGCATAAAACTTCATTCTTGCTTGAGCCTTCTGAAGTTAATCACTAAAAGGCTTACTGAGTTGTTCCCTTTCTCTTAGCAATTCTCGAACAATGGTAACTTTTGCATTATTGTCAACATCCAAAGAAAATCCTGAAGGAGGACATCTGTATATTGGTTGGAATGGAATCATACCAAAAGAAGTGTGAAAACTGGTTTTATACCCCCACTCAACTGAATAAGCCATTGAGACTAAGAATTAGGCTTTAGAAAACCATGCATCTTAGACATTGCTCCACACTAATTCAGCCTCTCTGACTGACCGTCGGATTTTAGATGATAGGTAACTTCATTAACTCGTACCAAAAAAGTCCAGTAAAAACAAATCTTGTCACTATCTGAAATAGCTACCTTAGAAGCACCATGAAGCTTATGAACTTGGTTAAGATAAGCCTTGGCTACATCTAACGTTGGGTATGGTGGACTGAAGGAAAAGGTGAGCATATTTGGTAAATTTGTTAATGAATGTAGTTGAATTTTTTAGATAAAGGCAAACCTTATATGAAGTCCATAGTAATTATTTCCTAAGTTTGCCTCGTAGCAGGAATAGGTTGCGAAAATCATCGTGAAGCCGCATGCTCTCTTTTATTTCTCTACAGTTATCACATTGCTTATATATTCTTGCATTTGTTTAAGCATTCCTGGCCAATAAAAGTAGAGTTTTAGCCTATAATAAGTGGCCCGAGTCCCAAACCTGTAAACCTATGCTTTTAATGAACCGATGTTTCCTAGTTAAACCTTCCCCTTATATCTCAAAATTCCGTTAC
>JBBYHM010000027.1:1878624-1889122 GCA_038381775.1 Adansonia rubrostipa
AAACCTGTAAACCTATGCTTTTAATGAACCGATGTTTCCTAGTTAAACCTTCCCCTTATATCTCAAAATTCCGTTACTAAAAGAAAATTCTGGCATTGCAGCAGGGTTTACAAACAAACCTGTGATTCTTTGTTGAGCTAACTGGTCATCAACATAATTGTCTTCAACCTTTCCAACCCAATCAAGAATTATAGTTGTTAAATACAAACTATAAAGAGATCCTTGATCTTTAAATTGTTTTGAAATTGCATCTGCTACCCTGTTTAAGCTGCCCTTCCTGTATTGAATAAAATAGTCTAATCCCAGTAATTTAGCCATTCGCTTCATCTAAATTGTGGTTGAAAGATTCTATTAAAGCATAGACTTTAAAGCTTCATGGTAAGTCTTAATAACAAATTGACCACCTTCTAAATAATGCCTTTGTTTTCTCACTGCTATAAGTATAGCTAGAAACTGTTTCTCATATATAAAGAGGGCAGCATGCTGAGGACTCAAAGCCTCACTGAGATGGGCAATAGGCTTGCCACGTTATGATAGAATAGCCCTAATTCTAGTACTGCAAGCATTATTTCTAGACAAAACGGTTGGGTAAAATCATGTAATGTCATAAGAGGAGCATTACACACAGCCTCTTTTAGTTGCTGAAAAGATGCTAATGCAACTAGACTCCAAAATACTCCTTTCTTCAGCATATCGTTTTGGGGTTTGCTAATGAACCCATAATTTTTGATAAATTTTCTTTAATAGCCTCTAAGGCCTAGGAATCCTTTTAATGATTTCAAAGTCTAAGGCTGTGTTCAATTCTTCATAGCCTCAACCTTCATAGGACTTGTGGCCACCCCATTAGCTGAAATAACATGTCCCAAGTACTCTACTTGTCTTTGTCCAAAGAAACACTTGTTTCTCTTGGCATATAACTCGTTTGCTCTCAAGGTGTTCAAAACAGTTTGCAAGTGATAAATGTGCTAGTTCATGTCAAGCCTATAGACAAGGATATCATCAAAGAAAACTGATATAAATTTTCGAAGATGGGGGGTAAACACATCATTCATTAATGCTTGAAAGGTAACAAGTGCATTTGTGAAGCCAAAAGGCATTACCTTGAATTCAATGTCATCCTCCTTGACCCTAATTTGCCAATACCCTTACCTTAAGTCAATCATGGAATACACTGGAGTTCCTTCAATTCATACAGCAAGTCGTCAACTCTTAGTATAGGGAATTTATTTGTCATGGCATTCAATTTTCTATAGTCAATACACAATCTACAAGAGCCATATTTTTTTCTAACTAGTAGACAAAGAGAAGTAAAAGGGTTTTTGCAAGACTGTGTTATTGATGAAGCTAATATTTTCAGCCACCTGTTTTTCTTCTTGTTTTTTGGTGATAAGGAAACCTATATGGCCTCAAATTGACAGGTTAGGAGCCATTTTTCATGGGTATATAGTGATCATGGTTTCTAGTAGGGGCAGCCCTTTTGGTTCCTTAAAGACATTAGTATAACTTTCTAACAGGTACTACAATTCCTTTGGAACATTAGTATCTTCATGCTAGAATGAAGCATATTAAGTTCCCCAACCAACTTAGTCTTTATTTCCCAATTTTTAGGTTTTACCACCTAAAAAAATCTTTACTGGCTTCAGTTTTTAACCCCCTTTTAGTTTCACTTGCTTGAAATGACATGGTCAGTTCATTGAAGTCAAATACCGATGGACTATACTTTCACATCTAATAACCTTAAGAACCATGTCTCTCTCTCCTATAGGCAGTACCCTAAATTCATGCATGAATGTTTGACCTTGCATAATACACTCCAGTTGCTTACATTTGGCACTGCAATATAGTTTCTCACCATTGGTTATTGTTCTGGCTAAGGGATTGGTTTGTTCAAGCTTTCCCCCATCCTCAGCCCACCTTGGCTTGGCAAAGCTGTGGGTGCTACCGTTATCTAACAACACATTGATAGGCTTACATCCTAATAGATCCTTGTATTCTCAAAGTACTATGGCTTGTATTTCCATTCATAGCATTTATAGAAATCTCCAAACTTTCCTTTGTAACTTCTGGTAGTTCAATATTCGGCCCCTAATCCTGCCCCTCAACTCTTCAACATTTTCTTCCCCTATAATGGCATTGAGCTATTTTGTAAGTTGACAAACATGAGTTGTACAGAACTTGTCTCCACATCTAAAGCAAAGAAATAGAGTTTTCATTGGTTCAAGGGGCATGATTGTGTTTGGTGTAATGTTTAGATAGATTTTGAAGGTTAGATTATTTGGTGAGTATGCTGATTTATAATATGGATGGTTGCTAAAATTTGTGTTTAGTTTAAGGGTCTGTTTGTTTCTTTTGGTTTTTAGTTCTATGGATAACTCATGCAGTCTGACTTGTTTAAAAGTTGCAGTTATCGTTACAAGTTCTTTTGCTTTCACCCTGAGCTTGAGTTCTTCCTTTAAACCACTAATAAAACTATACACAAGGTATCCTTCCATGAGATGTGGGTTGTATTGGAGCATATAAGTCTTAGCTCCTCAAACTATTCTTGAAAATCCTCAAAAAATGTCATTTGATAGAGTTTTTTAAACTCCTCCACTGCATCAAAGTAGTTCCTATCATAAATACTTTAACATAAGGCTATACCGAACTCCTGCCAAGTTACTGCAAGTTTTTGCAGAATTAATCCATCAGCAAATTTCAACCTTTCCCCCTAAATAGATGGTTGCTAACTCAAGCTTATGGTGGTCAGTTTTGGAGGAAATGGTGAAATACTTTTGGGATTTTTTCAACCATCCCCTCGAATTAACTCCAAAACTAGGCTATTCAATTTTTGGTCTTGCTGTAAAGGCATTAATGGTAGAGTTTGAACTAGCACCATTGGTAGGTTTACTATTATTAAAGGGTGGAATATTTTGAGTGGTTGGCTCTATAACATTGGGTTCTGGTGGCTTGTTTTGCAAGATTTGAAGCTCATCAGGTTTATAGTTATACTTCCCATGATCTTCAGTGACAGTTATTTCTATAGAGGCTTTACCTTCCGTTTATTACTGAGCAAAATGAATAAGATGTTCAAATTACTTGAAGCAGAAGCTGCTCCTAACTCTGACTATTTTCGCACATCATTTTTCTGCATCATCAGTTTAAGGATCCTGCTAATATACCCTTGATTCTCCATTAGCTTTGCATCAATGTCTTTCTTTTTCTCCTCTCACCATTTAGGGACAAAGGTCTCCACAGCTTTAAGAGATCCCAGTTCACTTCATTGGGACTAGAGCTGTTCATGTAATGTGTTGAGCCTCGTGCCTTTTGCCATGTCCTTTCAACTTTCTGTGTTTTCCTAGTTTAAATGATTCCGAACATGCTGTAATACCAAAATTGTCGTAGATTATGACTAATTTAGCTCAAGTTTGAATAATAAAACAGAGAGTCCAGGGATCGACAAAAGAAATCATTGTCAATGAATTTTTTTCATTGCCAATTTCTATCACAGAATAGCATTTAAATACAATTGACAAGAATATTCCTCTTAACTAGAACTAGTCACAATGCTCAAGCTGTCTTTTCCTTGTACCAACATTTAAATTAAAATAACAACTTAATGACACCTCAGCTAATAGTTGTGACTTTTTTAGCTATTGGATTCTTTTCTCCAGCTTGAGTATTCTTCTTTTCTAGCTTGTCAATCAGCTCAACCTTCTTTTTAACTTCTTTTTTTAGCTTGGCTCCTGTTTCTATCCTACTATTCAGCTTAGTTGCATCTTCAATGCCTTACTCAGCTCTAGCAACCTTTATCATAGCCATAAGCTTCCAAATTCATGACAGGAGATCAATTTCAACAAAGTGAGAGATAATGAGAGAAAATCGAGAAAATCTTCAACTTGTGTTAGGCCTGCTGACATGAGCCAAAGCATTTTTTGATCATACGCCTCCCTTTCCTCAACATTATATGTATTTTATGTAATCCTTCCATTGATGTAAATATTAAAATATTCAATTCCTATAATTTATAACCCTAATGTAGTAACCAAGAAACACATGTTAATATACGTAATATATATATATATATATATATATAAGCAACAAAGTTTCTTCAAATAAGGTCAAACGTATTTTAACTTTAGAGAAGGATTGATAAAGATTTCATATCTTGGAAAAATCCTTTTTAAAAACTCAAATAGAATTATCTTATAGCATGTATTAAAGTAATCCCCCAATAATTTTTTAATTGGGGATAATTTTGTAATTAATATGAAATTGAGGGCCAGTTGTTTTTTAGCAATAAAAGTTTACTAAAAGTTCTTATACTATAGTGATAGAAAATATTTTAATCCCTATGCTATTAAATTTAGTATTTTAATCATATAATTTTAAAATTGTAGCAAATAAAAAAATGATTAACAATGTTAAAAAATTTATATATTGATAAAACGCTGACATATCATGTGACACAAAATTTTAAATTTTATAAAAAAAACCCAAACCTATTTATAAAAAATTTAAAATTTCACATCACATGATACGTTAGTATTTTATTAATATTTAAATGACTTTTGTTAACACTATTAACTATTCTTTACTTATTTGCTATAATTTTGAAAAGTATAGAAACTAAAATATTGAATTTAATAATATAAGTACTTCATTCACTAAATAACAGGGACTTGTACTTTTTTCAGCCCTCATTTCATCTATTTTTTATTTTCTTTGTTTATTTTTATTTAGTGCAGTTAGGTTGTATTCATGTTATTTTTATTATATGTTTATATAAATTTTAAAGCCTTAATAACTATTTATATTTTGACATACTCATGCATTCGATTTGTGTTTTTTTTTTTTTGTAATTGTTTCATTTTTAATAATATTTTCATATTATATTTGTATGGAATAATCATGTTGTACTTGAAATTATAACATTTTATTGAAATTATATATTCAAATAACTTTTTATTTTGTGTTATGTGTTATGTTCATGTTCATGACAAGTTATAATTTGTTTTATGTAGATTTGGCACGTTTTTTTGTTTATTCACGTTGTATTAATATTATTTTTTTTATTATGTTATGTTAATAACGTGTCAAAATTTATATACATGTATATGTAATACTTTAAATATAATTATAATATAAAAAGTTCAGGATAATTGTTAAAAACTATAATTTTTTGCCACATGTGGCAAGTAATATGGAATAATTTTCATCTTATTTTATAAGATACGTGCAACCTGACACTTTATATAGGTTTTATTTTTCTACCAATAGTTAGTATATAATTTTTTATTAATATAATATATGAAATAAAAATGTTTGGTTAAATTTTAATTTAACGTATAACATAAAACATAAAAAATTAATTAAGATAAATATTTTATCTATGTTTTACGAATATAGATTAATTTATGCTTATAATAAATTATAAAAATAAAATTAAAAATATAACATAATTAAATGATAATTAATTATAATACACATAAAATTTTTTAAAATTCATTATTGTTAGACTTTCACTTTTTTAACGCTGTTTATATTATAATTGCAATCAAAATCTATATTTACAACTAATTATCCATATCTTAGAAAGTTATTTTTTTATTTTTATAGATTTTGACACATTCGTATTTTTATTCATGTTAATGCTATTATTTTGTGTTGTATTTGTGCTTTAGTTATTTCTATATCGTTTCCAAATTGTTAGGTTTAATTAGCATTATTCAAATAGCTCTTAATTTTGTATCACTTTTATTTCATAGAAATTGTTAGGTTTTATATTTATGTTGTGGTCATATTATTTTTTTGAGTCGTATCATATTTTAGTTATTTTTTCATGTCACGTTCTTGTTTGTAAGTGACACAGTTCAAATAACTCTGAATTTTGTGTCAAAGTGTTGTATAATAATTTGTTCTTTATTATTTTTTAAAAATAAAGTTATATTAATTTTGATTTCTATAATATTGAATAAAAATTATTGTATAATAAATTATCGATAAAAAATTAAAATATTGAATAATAATATGAAATGGAATGGTGTCAATAATTTTTTAAAAACTTTGGGCGTTAAATCAAAAGAAAACATTATGATAATTAAATAGTAAAATAGAAAAAAAAAAAACTATGTTAAATGATATTATAAGTTATAAGTTATTGAATAAGTTGTTAGTTTATATTTTATTTCTTTTTATTTCTTAATATGAAATAAGTTATGAATATAAATATAATTTAAATGAATTAAATTTTTATATCTTATTTTTGTACATATAATACATGTAATAAATCAAATTCATGTATTCATATTGTATGTATTCTTTATAGCTATAGTTTATTTTAAAAATTATCTTTAAATGGATAATAAATTAAAGTAACAGGAGTATGATTAAAGAAATCTCAAGTCAATGATTTCTTTCGTTTTATAATAGAGAAAGAGATATTCATGTTACTTCCCTATTTAATTGCTTAAGCATCCGATATTTAAAGCTTGATGTAATTTAATTCACTTGTTTTCAAACCTTCATTTTTCTTTTCCTTTTGGAAAGTTGGCTGTTTTTTAGTAATATCATTTGTTATTTTCTCTCTTGGCCTAATCAACTCTTACATGAAAAATGATGAGGTGACTCTAATTTTATTTAGAGTATGTTTTTTATATATTGATAGTAGATTTTTTTTTTAATTTCATAAGTGAAATTAAGAAATTATTGTATTTTATTTTTTAATTTAATTTAATTTTTTATTTTTAAGTATAATTTTAAAGATATTTGTTATTTCATCAACTCTCTTATTTTAAAATCTAGAAATTCTATTGATTGATAAGATAATTTTTTTTACTAAATATACTTATAATTGATTATTTAATTACATAAAATATATATATGACAATTATTCATATATATATATATATAATTTTTTTTTTTTCATATGTAGAGCCTTTATTCACAAACAATTCCATTCACATAGAGAACATGATTAATTTGCATTAAATTTCCTTGAAGTATGGAATTGATTGACTTCTCTAATCTCAACTTGAATATTTTTAATTGTAGATTCGATGTACAAGCATGTTCTTGAATTTTGTTATCTACTTCTGATTATTTGTTTCTTCTTTTCAACTCAGCCTTAAACTTGAAGCATATCGGTGTCAACTCCAATAATTTGTTTATCGTCTTCAACCCCTCCTCTATAAGAACACCAAAATGAAGCAATGCAAATTCCCATAGCTTTCTTTGTCCTATCTCCTCTTTCAAATTTGTTTAAATTTGTTTTTGAGGTTTGCAAAATCTCTGTTAAGTTGCCATTGCTTTTGCAGCACCCAACCCCAACTACTTACTATATAAAACAGAAATCACAGAATTTATGAGCTTCATGGGTCAATTTGCTTTTGCAGCATTATTATTCTTGTTTTTTGTTGAATTTTGGCAGCGAGTGCATGGAGTTGGAAGCAAATGTGATCCTTATAAAGGAAAATGGGTGTTTGATGCTTCTTATCCTCTTTACAATTCAACTAATTGCCCCTTCATACAGCATGAGTTCAATTGCCAAAACAATGGTCGACCTGACCACCTCTATCAAAACTTTAGATGGCAACCCACTTCATGCAACTTGCCAAGGTTTGTTTACCTGCTTTTCTCTTCTTTTCTACATTTTTTTATTTCAATTACTCGTCACATATTACAACCTATATATTCTTAGACTTTAATAAAATCTCATAGCCATTAATTTAAGTCGTTACCATGTTTTTCTTAAATGTTACCGGTGATGATTCAGGGTTCCTAAAAATTAAATCTTAACATTAGTAATAGACACAAAATTTTAGTGATTTTTACAGCGTGTGAAAGTCGACGCAAACTAACCAGCGATGGTTTCATGCCATGTTAAATTCTTCAATTAATACGTTAAGAAAGCAACGTGAGCGTGGGTGAAAACTGGCAGTCAAGAAATGATAAAAGTCAACGATTTCTTTGCAAAGGAGATCGATAGTGCACACATGCACTATGTATGTATGTATGTATGAAAAGCGAATACTAGTAAAATCAAACTTATGGAGCCTGACTAATTAATAAGCAGTATAATAAGAGATGCATCAAAAGAACAATCCACGGTTTGAGATCATGGAAATTCGTAAATGCTCTGGAGTAGCTGCCATGGAAGCTGAAGACTGATAAAAAGTTGCAGTTGAATGATCCAGCAGCAGCAGCAGCAGAGATGTCTGAATAATCTGAGACTGGGAGGGACGGTAGCAAGGCGTTGCAGATGGCAGTGAGAGACTCAAATTCGCTGAAGGATATGGAAGTTATCATGATTCAAGACAATATATAGTACCACACAATCTACTATTTTAAACTTGAAATGATAAACATTTACTATTTTTTTTAACTGCTTTTGATTCAATTTAATTACTTACAGAGTTTTCTAGAAATTGAAAAAAAAGATGAAGGGTTTGGCTCCTTTCTATTACCACACAGACTAGAACCTCAATCGTATACTGCTGCCAAATCATGCTAAAATTGATTGTAAATCAAGCAGGTTCAATGGCAGAGATTTTTTACAGAGATTTAGAGGGAAGAGGATCATGTTTGTAGGTGACTCACTGAGCTTAAATCAATGGCAGTCACTCACATGTTTGCTTCATAAAGCAGTACCTCAAGCCACATATACTTCGCAAAGGGTCGCAAGCATCTCCACATTCAGTTTCCCAGTAATCTTTTTCCTTCTTTTGCTTAACTAAGAGGAGTTAGTGCTTCACAATTTCTTATGTTTAACATAATATTATAATTATTATATGACTGACTATATGATACTTTTTGCAGACATATGGAGTTTCAATTATGTTTTTACGCAATGCATTTCTTGTTGATATCGTTAACGAAAAATATGGGCGAGTTCTAAAACTCAATTCAATTCGGGGTGGCCAAGTTTGGAAAGGAGTTGATGTGTTGATCTTTGACACTTGGCATTGGTGGCTTCTTACCGATAGAAAACAACCGTACTAATTTGAAACGAACCCTTCCTAAAAAGAAAAAAGGAAAAACTTGTTACTTAAAAAGAATGAAATAACTTTGGGCATAATGTTGCAGATGGGATTATGTCCAAGACAATAATATTACCCGCAAAGACATGAATCGCATGGTTGCCTATAAGAAAGCATTGAGGACGTGGGCCAGATGGGTGAACCTCAATGTAGATCCTTCTAAGACCAAGGTGTTCTTCCAAGGCGTCTCCCCTGATCATATGGAGTAAGTAGTTCATATGTTAATTGTGAATAACAACCCAAATTTGATCTAATTGTCATTAGTTTAATTTACCATTCTTTGCAATGATTGGGTTTCGCATTAGTATCTTTTTTTGTCTGATCATGAGCATATGAAGTTGGCCTTCCAATTTCAACTATCACAATGTTTTAGATGAAACATATCGGATTGACTTGCTGTTGTTTGTTCTTGTACTAGATCGAGGGATTGGGGGGATCCAACATCAAAGACTTGCCGAGGGGAAACACAGCCATTAGTAAGCACGGAGTATCCTGGAGGTCCACCTCCGGCCCAAGTTGCTTTAAGGAGAGTGTTGCAAAGTTTGTCAAAGCTAGTTCATTTGCTTGACATAACAGGCTTATCGCAACTAAGAAAGGACGGGCACCCTTCAGCCTTTGGCTATGGTGGCCACCGCGGCAACGATTGTACACATTGGTGTCTCCCTGGAGTTCCTGATACATGGAACGAACTGCTCTTCGCAGCTCTCATCCAAAGTTAGAGGGCTCCTTTTACTACTACAATATACAGCATGAATAAAGTAAATTATTCCAATAAACATTAGTAATTTTGTAGATTAATCATTTATAAATTTATCGCTTAAGATATTTGTTTTTTCACTCTTCTAAGCGTCATCATTTTCCCACCAGTTATCCAAAGAAAAACGTGGAGCGCACATGAAGACGGTATTTATAATCGGGTGGAAAGTTCGATAAATTAGTAGCGTACAATTTACAACTAAGAAGGAAAGGGAAAAAAATCATACACATTGGTTACAATCAAGAAAGAGCAGCTGATCCCTATTTTCTTTTCAACCTATTATTACAAAATGTAAAAACATGTCAAGGTTAACCTGTATATTACCTATTTTTTGCATCCTTAAGGAGTTTCCCTGTGGTTTGAGTACACAAACGGGTAGACAAAACAATATATGTCAATAGGAGGTCGGATCGCATTTTTTTTCTTTGGTTTAGGTAATTCGCTATGAATGCAATTGCGCTTCGTAAGCTCGTGATGCAGCACTTAGAAAAGGGTCTTTCGATACTGAAAAGGCATAATTATGTGTGGCGAAACATTAACACTCCACAATGTTCGATTACGTGAATAGTACTTAAATAAGTCAAATTTTACTTTAAGTTGTCTTAAGTTGTCTTTAGATAGTCTTTATTTCTATTTTAATTTTTATTGTTAAGTATTGACAAACTTTTAGAATATTTCCCACCATAGGGGAGAACTTCTAAAAGCCCACCTCACTTCAAGAGTCTTC
>JBBYHM010000027.1:1923241-1935626 GCA_038381775.1 Adansonia rubrostipa
CGAGCTCATTGAGAAAATACATGCATTATAAACTTCTTTTTCTTAAAAAGGGAAAAAAAAAAGGGCATGAACTCCTTTAAACGGGAATACATGCACAACTTGAGTAATGAACTTGACTTTAGATGTATCTCTATTATATTTATATACTTTGTCACGTAATATTCATATATAAGATATTTTATATTTATATAAATTTTAAAGCGTTATTAATTCATATTATAAATTTTAAGATATTCTTTTATATATATCGTATTTATATTATTTTTTATATCATATTATATTTTTATCGTATTTTAATTATGTTTCTGTCATATAGTCGTATTGTGTCTAATTCTCATGTTTACAGATAAGAAGCTAAGAATTTTTTTATTTTTATTTTGGAAAATGCCTAAAACTTTTTTATACGAATAAAGAAAATAAAAACACAAGGTAGAACGGAACTTTGCTTTTGATAATTAACTAGAACGTTTCCCTAGCTTCGTCAAGGGATTTCGAATTTTTTTAAATATAATTTAATTATATTAAATAGTAATTATTTATTTAAATATTTTTAATATTTAAATATATATATTAGTATATAAAAATAATTATATTTTTAAGATAAAAATTAATTTTAAATTATATCTTTCTCACAAATAAAAAATTTCTTATTAAAACCTATCTCAAATAAAAAAAATATAAAACTATAAAATTAAACTTTTTTAAAAAACTCAAGTAACAAATTCATTGCAAAATAAAGCTTAAATCAATTTTTTTATAAATCATATTTCAATTTCTTCAATCGTATTAAATAGTAATTATTACTAAATATTTAAAATTGCATCTTTTGAAATCAACTTTATTTTAAAAATAAAAAATTTAATTTTTTTAAATCAATTGATAAAATTGTAAAAGAAATTAAGTTGATTTTTTTAAGATTAGATTTTTTTTTTTTTTTTTTAGTTTTGTTACGTAAGTCTAAGTCGATCAATTACCCCTGACATTTTTTCTTTATCAATGTAAAAAATAATTACAAAATCTTTTTTGACATAGTTTTTGTTTTCTTATTAATAATTATTTATTCTAATAATAGGAGATATTAAATATTTTTAGTTTAGAGGTTCATTTCATAATTCTTTCAAAACTTTTTTTCAATCTTTATTAGCTATTTCAAGAAAAAAATATTTATTATATTACTAATAAATAATAAATTTTTTATTTATTAATTAATTTTGTAAATCTTCAAAAAAAAATTCTTATGGATTATAGCGAATCAGATATCTATAACATTTAGAATTTTTGAATCTAAAACTATTTCATTTATCCAAAAATATAAATCAGCTTATTATCCATTTACTATTTGAATCTACATTCTATTTAAAAAAAGTAATATTTGCTAGATATTAGAATCTGTTCAATATTCAAATTTATTAAATCATTTCAACATTAAATATAAAATTAAGTAATAACTAAATATGTAAATAGGTATAGGATTTAGACACCTAAATTTGTATGAATAACATAATCGGATATCTGATATAATTCGAACCAAAGTCAAAACTAATTCAGATAATGGATAGTCAAAGGTTCATATTCAAAACCTAATGATTTAGCTTGGATAGTAAATTTAATAACTAAATTCATAAATTATTTGAATATGTAAAAACAAATCGAATAGTTCCGAATACTAATTTTATACGATCTAGTATAGTTAAATCTTATTTTTAAGAATTACGAGACTGTTTACATTTGTGTACACTTGTACCCACAAACTTTTTACTTCTTCATTTGTATTTTTTTTTTTTTTTGCGTATTTCATTTTTCTATTTATTAGTGTAAATGAAATCTAAGAAGCATTGCAATTTTGAATATTATAAAATTCATTTAAAAAAAAGTTAAGCATGTTTGAGCTTGAATATTCTCACTAATGTTTATTACAAAATGCTTATAAAAGAAAGAAAACTACTTATGTTTGAGCTTGAATATTCTCTCTTTGAATTGATTGTTATCCTTCTGTATAAAACTGTAATTTTTCTCTTTTTTAGTTGATATTTCTTTCAGCGTATGCAATATGTAATAGCAAACATGATTCTAAATGAATTACTCTCTATTGTTGATTGAAAACAGAAAGCTGTTCTTTCAGTGCTAGCAGATGTTCACAATGAATGTTTGGCACAAAAATCTGAGGGAAGAAGTAAAAAAAAAAAATGGTTGTCTCATCTCCGTCTGATATTATCATGAAAGAATGTGGTACCATATTACGTCGTGCTGCTGCTGACGATTCAAAGAGTTTCTGCAACTTGCTGGGGAGAAAGCTAATGAATTCTATTGATAATGACGAGAAGGGACTCCTGGGGTCTCCTGCCATTTTATCGCGTCCTTTGAATTTAAGGACTACTGAACCCTTGCATGATTTTTGGTTGATACTGCATTCTTTTTTTCTTCTTCTGCTACTCGTTTGTTATGATTAATTAAAGATTGGAGGTAGTTCTAGAATTTTTTGAACAATAAATATAAGTTTCATGCCTTTGCATAAGTGAAAATTCTCTTAGTTGTGGCATTTGAGTTTTATTTTTGCATGGCTTTTTATGCTGGAAAGATGTATAAAACTCAGGAGTTTAGGACGGTCAACTATTGCCAAGATGCTATGGTTGCCTGTTCACATGTCCTTTCTTTTGATTGTCAGCCTTGAGTTTTCATGGATCGTAGTGCAATGCTTTGATGAATGCCATTATTGAAGTTATTATCTCTTTCGTATCTTTATTTCGGGGCTTCATTTTATGAACTTTAGCCTTGTAATCTTCTTGTTTTGTCTGTTCTGATCCTGGTCTTAATCTTATGGACATCTTTAGTGATTGGTGGTCTTTCTCTGTTTAGAACTATGCAGTTGTATTAACCTGTTTAATGATTGTTGCTTTCTCTTGGCAGTTATGGAGTAATATTCGTACTGCTTTTACTGATCAGCCTGACTTGGTTGAGTTGGCAGAGTCATTGTTCGATAATTTTGAGTCCTTGTATGAACAAGAGGTTCGTAAGTTTCTTTCTGTTTCTGTCCTTTCTTTGAAAGTCATTTTTTTTTTTTATCATTACCGGCCTGTAAGTGGCTAAATATTGTTGTACTATGAATTTATGCACCGCCTTGTGAATCTTTTTTGAATGCTGAAGATCTGCTGATAGATTCTTTACCTTTGTGGAAAACTGTGCTATACATATGATTCTTTCTTAATTTAAAGGTTGACAGTAAAATTATGTTCCACAATAGTGCAATAAACAAATGATTGGAGTGTCTGCCTGTCACGGTGGCAATTCCATTCAAATGAGTATACCCCTGATGCTAGAGACATTGTGTGCTATCTGGTTGTATTTGTATGTCTTTCTGCCTTGCCTAAAAAGGTTATTCCAACTATGACTTTTGGAATTAGATGTACCTGTTGAACATGATCTCAATGAATTATGCGAGATCTTTTATCATCTTTATTTTAGAAACAAATGAAGGTTTGATATCTTTGTTCATTGACTCGGTAAATTTAGCATTATTAAAAGCCATTTGGTATCTCATACCAATTAAAAATGGTTTGCCAAGTAGGCTTGTTCTCTTTCGTTGTTTACCCATTAGTTTTGCATGTTTGCAACTGGACCTAGCATAAAGACCGTTTAATTATTCATTTATTTATTGTTTTACAGGTATTACCCCTAGTTCAGAAATTGGGGGAATGTGCTAAATTGGAATGGTTGAGTGCAGAGACAAATAAGTAAATAAACGATACACTTGCTTCGACAAGTGAGATCCCCAAAGCGCCTTGGGATGAGGAAGTCTGCAAAGTTTGTGGTATCGATAAAAATGATAATAGTGTTCTTTTGTGCGATACTTGTGATGCTGAGTATCATGCTTATTGCTTAAATCCTCCACTGGCAAGGATCCCTGAGGGGAACTAGTATTGCCCTTCTTGTGTTGTCAGCAAACGTATGGTTCAAGATGCATCGGAATGTTCACAATTCATCATCCGACGGAGAGGTAAGAAATATCAGGGAGAGGTTACCTGTGGTTGTTACTTGGAAGCATTTGCACATTTAGCTGCTGTAATGGAAGAAAAAAAGTATTGGCAGTTTACCGTAGACGAGGTTTGTGTGTGGACTCTGCTTGGTTTGTATTTTTTGAGTCGTATATTCTTTGCTAAACCCTAAACTTCGGCAAATGAATTTCATGGTAAGTATGTCATATTATGCTGGAAAACTACTTTCTTTGAGGATTAAGAATTGCTAGGTTGTAAACAAATGGTCCTTTGCTTCTCAGGGATACCTGGGAGAAATTGGTGTGCTTTGAGAAATGATTCTCTGGTTAATTAATATAGATTTTGTAATCTTTTTAACTAAAGAAGGCCATTGTATTGTCTTGATAACTACTGGCTTCAATAATGTATGAAAGTAGTATTACTTATGCTAGCGCGAGTTTTTGGGTTAGTTTATTTATATTTATTTCGTCAATTAATGAAACTTCCTTATATTCTGGTGCAGAGAGCCTTCCTGTTCAAGTTTTTATGTGATGAATGCTTAACTCAGCGCTTATCCGTCAACATCTTGGACGGTGTGCTGAAACAACATCTGAGTTGAATCTGAAATTACGGTCTGCCTATGTAGGATCATTTATCTCAAAGCAAGGAAGATTTCGTGGTTGTAAGAGCTGCAAAGATGCACAAATATGATTAATGCTGTTAGAGATGTTGGTGTAAAGAATGGTGATGATCGGCTTCCTTCAGATGGTAGGAAAGAGGGAGCTGACCTTAATGGTTCAAATAAATATGCAGCATCTGGTACTTACACAGAGAAAAGTTTTACCAATAATTGCCGATTTTTGAATCCAATGGATACTGTGGCTCGATTAAAGGGTGACCATACCATTGTGGATACCAGCAATGTGTCTTCTCAAAAAAGTGATAAATCCTTTAGACCAGGTGGGTTTCCCGTATCAAATCATTTGCCCCAACAAACTGATGACTCAAAGAAAGAAACCAATTTCCTGGGTAAGTTCGAAGAGTCTAAGAGAATTCAGATTCTAATGGACAGTGTCCGCCATCTTATGTGACAAGCCTTCATGCAGCGAAGCAAGCACCTTCTGTTGCTGAGAACGAGTCACAATCTCACCATCCTGAGGTGAACATTACCAAGAGTGACATCCAAAACCCGCAGACTTAATTGCCAGATTAGAATCACAGCTTTTGAAGCTATCTGTGTGTAAGGAGTTTTTTGGGAAGTGATTCTCCTGGTCGACTGTACTCGGTTTCAGCCATGCCATTTGTGCATCCTCAGGTTATTGTTGACGGAAGTTCGTTGTTGCAGAAGAGAAGAAATTTTCTGGGCTTTGATGATCGAGTGCCCAACACTTCGGTTAACTGGAATTTTACTTCTTCCAGCACAGATACTTTTACTGGAGCTGAGGGGTCAAACGCTGCATGTCCGTTTCTATACAACTCCAAAGTCGCTATTTCACGATGGGTCTCATATCAAACAGACGCAGAAATTGAAGGACTCATTGATTGGTCGAAGGATGATGACCCAAACGAAAAAGAGCTGAAAGAGGCTATATGCCAAAAGCTAAAGTTCCAGGATTACCAAAAAATGAAAAAACAGGTTCATGATGAGTGCCAAACTGCCTTTTCGATGTCCAATGGTTCTGATAAAGCTTCTTTTTCTAGTTTTCTTGTTACCAAGGCATCAATGTTACTGGAGAAGTATGGTCCCTGCTTTGAGTCAGAAATAATCAACTCAAAGAAGCGAGGAAAAAATGTGATTATTGAAGATAAAATGTACCGGTGTAAATGTTTAGAGCCTCTTTGGCCCTCCAGAAATCATTGCATCTCTTGCGATAAAACATTTTTTAGTGATGTCGCATTTGAGGATCATAATGGTGGTAGGTACAATGTGGTTCCACCCGCTAAAGAGAAGGGCAAATCAGTTGGTGATTCTTTGAAAGGAAAGGGGAATATGAAAATCGATATTAATCTGGTAGATTGTAATGTTAACATGGCAATTGTTAAAATTTTTAAAAGTTAGCGTTCTAAGTTGAGCTCAAGGTTGATCAAATTTCAAAATGACGGGATAGTTTGCCCTTATGACTTTGAAGAGATCAGTTCCAAATTTATGACGAGATTCTAATGAAAAATTAGTGCGGGAAATAGGTCTTATTGGTTCAAATGGGGTTCCATCGTTTGTCTCATCCGTTACTGATTCTGGTAGTGACTACACTAATTGTTCCTCTTCAGCAAGAAGTAGGGGATTTAGAGGATGAACTGAAGGCTGTCGAGAGGCCTAATTTATCACAAGGAAACTGGAGTGTGGTTAATGGAATCAATGAAGGTTTATTTGTTAATTCTTTCGGAAGATCTGTTGCAAATGAGATTGAAGTGCAAAAGAAGCAAAGACCAGCTTTGAGATGTTTTAAACAGAGGGATAGAACATCCTTTGCAGACAAAGTATTCTCGTGAACTGGGCATTGGTCACTGCTGTGTAGTCCCCCAATCTTCATTGCGGCCCTGAGTCGGTAAGGCTGCAGAGATGTTGAGGCAACTGAAGATTAATTTAGTTGATATGGATGCTGCACTTTCTGAAGACACTTTGAGACCATCAAAGGCATGCATGGAAAGGAGATGGGCCTGGCGTTCATTTGTTAAGTCTGCAGAAACAATATATGAGGTTGGTAGCGAACCCTTTTGGCCTTCTAATAGTAGTTTGTGCATTTGTAAATTGTAAGCTTGTAATCTTATTCATCATTGACCACATTTTTCATCTCTTAAATTGGTAGCGCTAACTAATTCTTTCATGTTCTTTGTGAAGCATCTTGTATTGGGTTGGTTAATTCCCTAATATTTGAAAGTATTAATTTTTCTTTCATTGGGTTTCTTGATAGCAGGTTGTGTCATTAACTTTTATCTCATGTAATGTTAGTTTTCCTTCAAGTGACCTTTTCACTGTGCTGTTTCTGGTTAGTTTTTTCATAGACCATTAGTTTCATAATGCATGAACCGAATTAAGTGCCTTTTAACAGATAAAGAGGTTGATTTTTTGCTCTGAAATTCAGTTTTGTTTCTGAACTCCATGGATTTGGTGGGATTGGAGATAACGTCCTCTTGTGTGTCTTTTCAGATGGTCCAAGCAACAACTGTATTGGAGTTCATGATTAAGCTGGAGTACTTGAGGAATGAGTGGCGGTATTGGTCATCGCTATCTGCTGCTGCAAAAGTTTCCACGTCTTCTCTTACCCTCTGGATATACTCCCTTGATGCAGCCGTTGTTTATGAAAGGTCATTTGAATTTCATTCAACTGACAACTTGAAGCCCAGCAGCATACCAGACCTAAAGCTAATCCCTAACTTGGTGCTGCCAGAGAAGTGCAAGGTGATCCGTAAGACTACCAAGAAAAGGAGGCAACCAGCTTGTTGATCTTTGTGAACTATTATTTCGAAATCTGAGAGGATCTTATTTCAATCAAACTTGTTTCCTGCGGCAAGGAAGCTGGTGGCAGGAGTGTGTCACAAGACTTCCGGCGGATCCTAGAATCAGAACCAAAATGTTGTGCTTGCTGATTCAGGTTTGCCCTGACTGTTTGGACCTAGAGCTTTGTTGTCATTGCCTCATGTGTATATTGATTACACCAACATGCTAACCAGAATTCCTATAATCACCTATGGTGTTGGAAGCACCAAACTGATTGACAAATGACAGTGCGTCCAATTTTGGACTGATTTCTTCTGCTTCTTTTCGCTTAATTTCTTGGGAGGCAGAAGTGCAGTTTTCCAGAAAGAGCAAGATTTATACACATTTACAACATGAACTAATATAAAAAGAAAAAAAAAAAGACAAAACGGATAAGGTTTGAAGTTGAGCAGGTGTGCGCAATATTTCATTCTTTATACATCTCTCTCTCCCTCTCTCTCTCTCTCTCTTATTTTTTTTTTTTATAATTTGATGTTCAAAGGATGTGCCTGAGTTCCCTCGAATAATTAAAATTCATGCTTTTTTTTTTTTTCTTTTTCTTTTGTTTGTTCAGTTTTTTAGCTTTATAAAGCTGGCGCAAGTGCTGGCTAACAGCTGTTATGCTATTCGTATAACACCCAATCTCCATCTCTTACCTTCTAAATGCTGTTCATCGGCTAACTACTTCAAGTGAATCTGGATGCCTTATCTGATTGCTGACCAGTCTGAAACTGGCTTTGTTTGGAATGAAAGTTGCTCTTGTACAGCCTTTCTCTCTGGGAATATTGAAGGATCGTGGGTTTCAATGCTTGTAGGAAAATGCCAATAGCCTGCCCTGGAATGTAGAGACAGGTAATTTCTGTTCCACTTGCTTCTTTTTGTTTAAATAATTTGAATGGTTTAGAACTTCCCAACTTCGATGGACATGTAATTACCCGTACTCATCATTTTGTCCTACTTATCATCTTCCTTCTGTTTTCCCAAAAAAAATAGAAAAAAAAAACAGTGAAGTGTGGGGTGGGTTTTTGGTTATGTTATTTGCAAACTGCAGTTTTTTGTATGATTTGATATGGGAGTCAATCTAATTTTATGGGTTACCTATGTGTATTTGGGAATGAAATTCCCCTTTTTGGGTCCGATGTGATTGATAATTCAATATTACAGTAGTCATTCCAGGTCTGTGATCTGTTATTACTAGAGCAATATAGAATGTAATTTCGCCCTGGCCCTTCCCCGACATTTTGGCATTTGATTTGTTAAGATGCCAGGGTTGTCAACTTCGCTAAGATTTCTGATTCTTATCTGTAGATTTGTTACAAAATTTTGTCTCATTTAGAAGCAACTACAGTGGCTATTACCTACTAACTGCCAATTCTTAGCAACTAAAAAAAAAAAAGGAAAATAAATAAAGAATAGAGAATAAAAAAACCTCATAGGTTTAAGTTATTGTGGTTGATGTTTTATCAATTGAACATTAAAGCTACACAATTGGGAAAATAGTCAAAGTGCATATGTGCTGTGGAGTGAGAATGTAAGATAGAAACAAGAAGAAGGAAGAGTTGGAAGTGGGAAAGAACAGATTCTATTTTAGCATGCAAATGGTTTATGAGGTGGGTTTTTGCACATCTTCACACGAACTTCCACCGAGTCGACGATTGTAGCCCACTTTAGGGGAAAAAAAAGTTTGGTGGGTTGGTCTTTAATCTTCATGTCTTAATTTATCTGTTCTTTTGTCGCTTACCGTCAAATATGTAGTTCTTGCTTAAATAGTGCCAACTTTTGTTGTAGTACAGCTTTTTTAGGCCAGTGTTTGGTTACTGGCCGTGGGTTAAGTGACGCTTAAATAGTTGCATTTCAAATGGATTCTTGATCAATTCGATAATATATCAATAAGATTTAGATAATTTATCAGTAAGATTTTAAACCGTCAGATGTTGAAGAATGAAGGGCTAATCTATGCCTATTTTTTATTATTATTGTTATTATTATTATTATTATTATTTTATTTAGGAAAAGAGATTTGTATACGATCATGAGTTATATTATTCAGATTTTGTATTTTTTAAAATATTTTATACATTTAAATATAAATATAAAAATATTACCTTTAAAATATTAAAAAAAATTAAAAAATAAAATATAATTATATTGAATATATTTTCGTATCTTAACACTTTAAGTTCAAATTTAACATTTGCTTCGAATCCAAATAACACCGACTAAGTCATGCATTAATTACTAAACGCAATATTTGGGGTGGAATTTTACACGAAGTTACTGATTTCAGTTCTGGTCATGGATTTGATTTCTTTTCATCTTAACCCTGCTTGTTATCATTTGAGAAAAGGGGGTTGATTTGATTGAAGATTCAAGATTGCTTAATTATCAGCAGGGGTTCTTGAAGAATTCCGCGTCTGCATTTAATTTTCATTTTTGTTTCTTTGTGTTTATGTTGCTTTAAACCCAAGGAATATAATAACTCAAGACAAATTATTATTATTGCCATGCGATTCTTTAGGCACTTCTATTCATCTACTTCACCCCCATATACTAGGCTTCTGACGTCGCCTTTTTTTTTCTAGGTTATTTTATGTGTTGTCTTGAAGCATGATAGGCTATGAAACAGTACAGACATTATTGCAGGATTCTTTAGGACCAGACCCACCATCCTAATGGCTCTTCATGCTGCTGCTGCTGCTCCTGCTCCGTGGCTCTGAACACATTGGAGAAGTAACTCTGGCCATCATCACTGCCATCGTCTTCTTCCGATTGAACCCCAGTGACAGGGCCAATGCATCTCGGGTATTCATCACTTGGAAAGTAGGAATCGCAGCTGTCCACGAGCTGTGGAGCATCCTCGTCTACCACCGCGCTCCCAGCACTACCAGTACTCAGACGGTCCTCAACCTTCACGCTGGATTGGAGGGTGGAAACCATCTCAGCTGGTAGGCCTTCATCCTTTTGACCTGTTGTTATTGGTTCTATTGCCACCTCTTTGGCTTTTAGTTTTTCAGTCAATAAAGCCACCTACAAAGGGCAAACAATATAAAACATAAAAAAATAAATAAATTGTCAATTTTTTGAAACCGTGGGATTACTTGTGGGTTTGTAAATTTAAGAGAGCTGCCGAGGCATATTCCTCATTTACTTTTAAAAACCGTCACTAAAAGTCAAGGTTGGGATAAGGAACAGATGCTGCTATTATATATATATTACAAAAACAACATGGTTTTGTTTTAGAAAATATCGAATCTCCTGACCACCACCCACGACAACGACCAAATATTCATTCATCCACCCAGGGCCAGGTGTATTTTTTATTCTTATATATATTTCCGTGTTTATCATTGACGTTATTCGAATCCGAACCTTTTGAAAGTGAGTGTTGAATATTGATGCGTTCGAATATTTTTAATTTTTTTTTACATATCATTTAAATAAGAAATACTAAACATTAAGTTGAAAGGGGGAAGTACCTCAGATTTCAGCTTCTCATTTTCCTTGATAATAGAATCATAATTTGATTGAAGGGAATCATAGGAAGATTTGAGGACATCATAGTCCCGTTCAAGCTGCTTTGTCTTCCACCGGGCCCGGCGGTTCTGGAACCAAACAGCCACCTGCCTTGGTTGCAGCCCTAACTTCCGAGCTAACTGGGTCTTTCGTTCTGGCTCCAGCTTGTTCTCTGCCTCAAAGCTCTTCTCTAGCAGATACACCTGACACAAAAATGACAACACATCATTCTCATCAAATTCCTATATTTTCCAATCTAATCCTTCAATCTCTAAACCTCAAACCAAACCCTAATTAACTCCAAGGAGATTTGTCACAAATCATACAAGGTTTTCATTTTGGGTTTTATTTGATTCCTTATAATCTCAAACTAATATCAAAATAAAAGAGAATTTGATTCTGATACGGTGAATATTGTTCAAATCTTAAAAAGGTGGTGGAATATATGTTTATTTCATATCATATGTTCTTTTTTTTTTTTTTGGGTACAAATTGTTGGATTTATTAGATACCACGTCTAATGTGATCGTATAATACAATTGAATTAAATTTGCGTTTTATATTTGTGTCGTACTTAATAAGCATGCTACCTATGTAAAAATAAACATTGAGACTATTAATCACTGACCTGCTCCGACGTAAGGCGGCGCTTTTTCTCCGGCAACTGCTCGTCGTAGTACTCTTCATCATACAAATCCTCCGGCGAGCTGAAGAAGGGCCGCCTTTTTGAGGTTTCCTCCATGCTAATCATCGTTCTTGCCCCTTTTACATATGTAACAAAAAAGAAACCGTTGTAAAAGAAATTATCCAAATATTTCTTACTTAAAATCCCAAACTGAACTTATTTTCCAGAAGAGGATTAAAAGCAACAAAAACATTTGTAAGATGAAGTGCATAACTCAAATAAACTTAACAACTATATCGTAATAAAAAACATAAGACGACAGAAAAAAAATCACCTCGAAAGATGGGTTCACTATTCCGGAGGAACAACATGTTGCCGTGGCAACCGGAAGGATTGAAGAAAAGACGGCCAGACTCCATCTTTATGCCTTTTTTTTCTCACAAATATCTTAAACGTCGTGTATGTGTGTAAACTTTGTGTCTATTTCGTGTGTAAAAAGACACAAAAAAAGTTATAACTTAAAACAAAGAAGATTTTGATTTTACACAGAAAATTTCTGTGTTTTATTTTTATATAAAATTAAAAGATCATAAGCTTATGGCGAAAGAAACTGGTAGTCCACAGCAACCTTGCTGGAGTTTCCAATGGACAAATACAAAATCCCATCACACCCCACTTACCCTTACTGTAAAAACTTCTAAAAATGAGAAAAAAAAATAATAGACAAGAAAATTTAAGGCCTTCAATCCAGTTTTTCTGACGGAAGAAGCTTTGGCTACGAAGAAGAAAGGAAGAAAA
>JBBYHM010000027.1:1941480-1956235 GCA_038381775.1 Adansonia rubrostipa
AATGTTAGATACGATATGATATAAGAAATAATACGAATATAATATAAATATATAAATGTTTCAAAATTTATATAATGTAAATTATTAACGTATCAAAATTTATAAAAATATAAATTATCTTAAACACGATTATGATATAATAAAATATAGAAAAATAACACGGACATACAAATCATCATATCTAGATTGTTGCACAGCACGGAAAGACTATGACATGAGCTGTATAAAAAAGACAATATGAAAAATCCAGAGAAGCTCTTTTCAATTTTGTTTTCTTTTGTAGTTCAAGTAAATTGAGACTTACTTATAAATAATTCCTCAATCATACAGTTAAACTGAACATGCTTACAAGGAACCGAAATCCTAAATCTTACTATATTTTGGCATATAAATTATTTTACCTAATCTTTAAGCTAATATGACAGAAGACAACTTTTCTCAGTTTAAACCGGTGGGTCAGGAAATGACCCATTAATTGAAAACGAAGCTAATGCTATCGGGATTTTTTTTTTTTTTTTTAGTGCTCGAGTTCAATATTTATGTCCAACATATATATTTGAACATGAATATGATAGAATTCTTAGTTCATTTATTTCTTTTTGACCCGTATAGGATAACATTTGCAGTTCATTTATTTCTTTTTGACCCGTTTATAAGATTAACTTTTACATTATCTGAACTCTTCATTTTTCGTATAATACATTCCACGTATATTCTGACATGGATACGAGATAAATGTTTAAAAAATTGAGCATATCTATATCTAACATATATCCATATTCGACACTAACCTTCAAGTTCAGTTTACATAGATCCTCCAAATTCAGGTTTTGCTGCATATTCCAATCATGGATCTGTTCTATACTTTGTCTGCTACTGCATTAATCAAGCCACATATTCTTGAAGCTATCTAGAAATTCTGCTGAAAAAACTTTGGCTAAAGAACATTACTAAAATAGTTTGAAGGACCCCAGTTCCTGAAAACATCTGGTCTATAAAACTCAGTTCAGTTTCAGATTATAATCTGAGGAAAAAAAAAGTGAAGATCACAGCTTCAATCTTTGGCAGGGATATCCCTCTAAGCATAATGTCCCTAAAGCTTCCAATGTTGTATCGAGAAGACACCTTTTACGTAAACAAAAATAAAAGAAAAAAAAATGGCAGTCTTGAATAAAGTCATAAATGAGAATTTATAGATCAAAAACAATCGCCGCCGGTGGCCAGCCGATGATCTCCGGTGATATATATATTTATTGTAATAATAATAGCTCAGTGAGACAGAAAACATGGTGCATTGTAATTAAAAAGAGAAGTTGTAGTTAAAGAAACAAATGAAGATGGTGTCAACGGTGGTATTATGGCTTGGTGTGTTACATACAGAGAGAGGATCTGAAAGCTGAAACTGAAGACTCCATAGCTCGAAAGTTCCTTTAACGAAATCATAGTAACCACCCTTCAAAGCTAGAGTTTTCTTCACCAATCCATCTCTCACAAATGGATAACTTAGCAGGTTTCCAAGGGATACATTCACTGCTTCCTGAAAATTATATATATGCACCCATAAATATTGTTTAGAATAATTCTGGATTTAGAATTGAAAGAACTACCAATTAGACCTATACAGATATCGTTACGGATTACGATTTGAAAATTTTAAAATTTTTAGCTCAAATAAGTTTGGACTGATTTGGAAAGCCTATTTACTCTTAATTTGGGTTAAATCGAATCAACCTGAATTCACAAAAATTTTATTCAATCAGACCCCGGCCATCAGATAGATCCACTACCAAATGCTTTGTTTTAGAATATCTTCTTATTGCAATTAACATTTAATTGAAATAAAGAAAGAGATGACAAATATTAAGATTCTAATTCCGAATTTATTGAATATCACTTTTTAAAAATACTTATATAAATCAACCGAACTAAACTTTAAGTTGGTGTTTACCTTCTCCCAAAATGTACATTGAACTCCTAAAGGCTCGTCACCATTTTCTTCCAGCACCTTGGTCTTAGCAGGCATTCCAATCTTAACCCAATCTTCGATGAAATCACTGCAAATCTCAATCATATGAGAGCAAATTTTTTAGTTAATTAATCCATCAATATTTTAATGAATAAAGGCCTTACGTATAGGTGGTTCCGTCATATGGGAAAGACATCAGCCCCTTGATTCCACCACAAGCACTGTGCCCAATCACCACAATTTCTTGTACCTGCAACAGATGAAACACTTCCATTTACATGAGATTCAAAACTTAATTTGTAAGATATTATTCGTTTTGATTAAAAAAATATTATGATTTTTTTTTCGCAAAAAATGTTTCACAAGAATTTAAGACTATGCATATATAATAGTGGATCTTCACAATTTCCATTGTGGGAACTATTCCATTGATCTTGGCTTTCACACATGCATTCCCTTATAAACATTAACAGCTATATTATTCGGATTAGAGTACAAGTGTCGAATACAAGAATGTATAGTTTTTAAAAAAAATTTCATTTACTTAGAAAATCATATCTTTAGACCCATATTTGAATATCTCTCGGATACAAATGCTAAACACTATTATTTCAAGAGAATAGAGAATCAAAGCAACATATATTAAAATAACCATAGAGAGTACTTCACCTTGAGATGCAAAACTGCATATTCGATAGCAGCTCGGATTCCAGAATATCTAATCTGTCATAACATGGACAAAGAGTATCAAAAGCATGGTTCTACTATGTCTTTTAACTGGAAAAAAAAACAAAAAAAAAAGATAGAATTTGGAAATGCAGATCATATTAGCTAAGCATATTGGGTCCAAAAGTAACACCTGGTTATATGGTGGCACCATATTAGCAAAATTACGGACCACGAAAGCTTCCCCAGGTTGCATGTCCAGCACATGGGATGGGCAGACCCTGGCGTCCGAGCAGGCAACGATCATATACTGCAACCATTTTATTCAAACAATTACTACTAGAACCGTTAAATTGCGCACCAATTATTACAAAAGCTTAAACTATAGGAAATGATTTAAGAATTAAAACAATAATGCATGGTCCGACGGATAATAAAACATCAGGTGAAAAAACATTAAAAATGAAGGCAAATTCGGACTTGAGAACTCTAAAGTTCATGTTAAATTGTCTTATTAAATATTATTCCAAAAACTTATGTCGATAGAAAAAAGTCTAATTATTTTGCTTAAGTTTCAACAATCTTGCAAGAAATTGTAGCCAATATACCTTCGGGCTTTGACCCTCGGCAAGCTCAGCATACAAAGCAGGATTCTTTCTGAAAAAAAAAGTCAGTTTGTCAGCTATTTAATAAAGGTAGGATTAAGCTACATTATCCCGATTCAGGTGAATGTCGAATATAAGTATATATCTAACACAAACATGCAGAGTTTTTTATATATTTTTTTATGTATTTGAAAGATTTTATTTTGTATCTATATCTAAAAGATATATCGAACATAGATCTCGGAAAAGGATATTTCAAGAAAAAAAATGAAAACTTGCAATAACATAGGAACTAAAAAAGCACAGAGGAAAAGAAAAATGACGAAAATTAAAAAGGAAAAAATGGCTGATGACTAACTCATATTTTTCCTTCTTGACGTAAATGAATCCTTGTTTCAATCTCTCAACAGAATCAACTGGCTTGCCATCAGCTGATGTTGTCTTTAACTCGGCTGTTATTTGGTCTACCTTTGCTACAGTGGCTGCACCTTTCAGTTCTCCTTTCTCACTACAACCAAAGAACCGAAACCATAAGGGTAGCTCAATTTAAGAATTATCATGTGTTTCATTTTTTTTTTAATTAACATTTTATTTTTCTTAAATATCCTTTAAGGATATGTGTAGACATATGTAATTCAAATAAGATTAAGTCACGATTTGAAATTTTTTTAAATTTTTTATTTAAGTTTGAATTTGACCCGATTCGATTGATAGTATCAAATTATTATTTAAAAATATTAAAAAATTTTATATTAATATTAATATAATTTTATAATTAAATTAAATAATAAAATTATTTTTTATTAATTAAACAATTATTTGGACCGAGCCGAATCAACTCAAATCAAAAAAATTATACTCAAGTTTAGCATACTTTGAGTGAGATTAGACGAATTATTCAATCCTTAAACAGATTTAGATACGTGTCATTGTATTAATCAGTTAGCCCATTTTACAAATTCTTAATTAATGTTCACATTATCATTCTACAAACTTTTTTTACCTAAGCAGTTTATTGAGAGCTTCAATGGCTTCCTCGTATGACTTGTTTCCCATGTCTTCGTCCCTCTGCAAGATGCTCAAACAACATTAAAATTTAGAAAATTTTTCTTTTAACATGTAATTATTACATGTTCAAGTATCTGTCTTAAAATTCTTTCAAGGGTAAAACAAAATTGGCAAATGTCCTGTCCAAAGGTTAATTGATTTTTGACAAATTAAAAGAAAAATGAAAGTAAATGAATATCGAATATAATAATATTTAATTTTTTAAAAAATTTTATATGTATATATATGTCAAATAGGTATAAGATGTAAATATTTTTTTAAAAAAATTGGAAACATAAATTCATTTGCTTACGTTAAATTTAATTTCACTACTAAGAATTTTTTTTAGCAATTATTTAGCGAAAAAGGGAGAATGTGATTGGTTGCATTGGTTTAATCGGAGCCAAACACGTGTCATTACCTCAGGCTGTAATTTGCTTATGTTGGCATTAGCACCTCTAGCATAGATTGTCGTGTGTTGACCAAATAAAAAAAAACTTTTAATTTTTCTTTTTTAAATTCAATGTTTATTTAGTTGATTATCCAATATTAGGATTTAAAATACGGTATTTATAATTTTTTTATTAATAAATTATAAGTTTTTAAAAAAATAAATTAAAAATTCACTCGTTATATAAGATAATGAAATAATTTTTTTAAATGTTACTGTTTTAATCGAATACTCAGGTTCACAAAATTACTTAATTAAACGTTCGGATGCATGATGAAATAAATTCATTAATGCAAAATTGTAAACATATATGACATTAATTATTAAAAAAGAATAGTAATATATGAAAAGAGATAAATATATACCGTGGTGAGCAACGGAGCCAGAGCAGCAAAAGCGGATTGATTTCGGGTAAGAGTCGGAGAAGGGGAAGAGTTAAGGCTAGCAACCACGGAGGGTCGTAACGTGTGTCGCCATAGACAAGAAGATTGAGCGGCAGAAGCAGAGGTGGTGATGGTGGTGTTGCTGGCCGAGAAATTGAGGCACCAGCCGTTGATCGAAGCCGTCGACATTGCCGCACGCAAGGGGAACATAATATTGTACAATTTCACTTGATTTTTTACCATAATTTTTATCACAATTCTTTCAGCCCAATAACGGAAAGTGAAAGCTTGGTGAATGAGAGGTTCTACCTTTGAAGATGAGGTCTGGATGTTTGGAGATCAAATTTTGCTCTCTTCTTCCGTCACCAAATTTAATTTAGCTACTATTTTATTTTTTTTTTCATCCATCAATTTATTTATTTATTTATTTTTGTTTTGAATTTTGGGACATGCATGCTATGACCCTTCTCCACGTATATATAAATCCATGATTTTTGCTGTCTTAATTTGCCACATTTGCTTGGATTCTCTCTGGTTGTCATATGTAACTATAGAAATATAACATATACACACATATATATATTGTTTCAACAAACAAGATTATTGTCGAGTTAAGCTCGAACAACTAAATATCAGTATCCTAATATTTAACTTAAATAATTCATGAGTTTAATTTGAAACTTTTTTATTCTTAATTAAAAAAATGTTGATCGATAATGGAGAGAGTATAAATCGTAAAACAATCATCACAAACTATTAAATAGCAAACGATACTGCTATTGAAATTTATAGCGTCAACACCAATAGAGTCGGGCGAGACTTGCTTAGCCCATCCTTGCGCGCTCTGAAATGGCCATTTTTGGTCCAAACTCCAGGTAAAATTTTCCATAAATTTCTTGTTTTCACGAGAATAATAATCAAATCCTTTTTTTTTTTTAGGTGAATGAAGACTAGTTAGCATCCTTAACCGAGAAAAATGGAGAGTCTTTTATATTTTATGGGAGACTTGGATGTTCTTAGATGTGTATCATATGATCATTGTAATAATGTCAACATTTTATGCACTGAAAAACCATAATGCCAACATCTTTGTTGTCATTTTTTCAACATAATCTGAAACCTAAGTGAGGGAGATTAATGTGGTTAGACTTGAGAACTATATATATATGTTTTATCTCCTGTCATATGTGCCTAATTAGGTTGTCATTTCATTGTCATTCCCTTTCGAGGGAATGGGAGTATGGCCTACTAAGTCTAGACACTTTCATCTCAAAGAGTTCAAATATCAACGTGTACGATAAAATACATATTGGACACATATCGAAAAAATAAAAAAAAATTAAAAAAAGTCAAATATGATCAAGATATAGTAAAACACATCGAATATGGATGAACACATGATGAATTTTTTTTCTTTTTTCTCCGAAATATAGAATTAATAATAAAAAATTTGATTTTGATAAGCCTTTTAAGGTTAAGTTTTTAAATTCAAAAAAAATTAAAAAACCTATTTGTATGTTAATATTTAATTAAAAATTAACAATTTTTTATTGTTATATTAAAAAAATTATTGTCATGTACAACTATATTCATATCTTTAATTTTCTAAAAATTTTTGCTGCCATGTTCGTATCATATCCATATTGCGTTTCCGTGCATGACTAAAAGCCAATAATACGAAATGGTCACTTCTTGGAAGATTAAAGATGCTTAAAACCCAGAATCAGACCTTCAAACCCTTCCAATTATGCCCCATTAGCACTAAGGTAAAGTGAGATGTTTTCAATTATCACTCAAAACACAAGGCTCTTTCTGGTTTCAGTAATCGCTATATAAAACACTCATTGATTAAAAGAGAAAACTTAAACACATGCAAGGAAGGGACAGCTTTACTTCGATGGCTAAATTTTCAAGTTCTTATGAAATCTACTACGGTTTCAATGCATTAACAAGACTTTATAAATCGGATTTACATGCATAATCTAGATGTCGGAATTAAGTAGAAGCAATCCCGATGTTCATGCTCGTCTACGCCATGTAACATATACGGAGAAAAAAGAACCTGAATCATATCTATAGTACTCACCGGAATTATGGGTATCCATGCTTTCTGATGGTTGTCTTCGCGTTGGATCATGTTTCCGAGCCTTCTGACGTTCGTCTTTGCACTTCATCGTGTTCTAGAGGTCGAAATTGGATCCGAAATGCCCTATAGGAAAATAGAGCCAGTAGCGTGGCGATAACGACAAGAAGGGTAGTGAGCCAAAATTGAATGCTTGGGGCACAAGCTTCGACAAAAACCTTGTATGCTGTTGTAGATAATGTTGGTGGGATCGAACCATAAATCACCAAGAATATATACCAAAGGGCAATGCTACCCCAGATGAACAAATGCTGGATCCATGTGAAGTAATTGACTGAAAGCGCCATTTGGCAGTTCACTGTCCACACGACACACGTATACATTGTTACCCCGAGAACTGCATAATCAGCAACTCGACCATCTCCGCGGAATGCTTGACCAGTTATCAAGTTCGTGGTTAAGAAGAATATGATTATGGAACTAAGAACTCCGTTAAACATCCAGCCAAGAATCCGGACCCATGTGAAGAGAATATTCCGCACACCCTCCTGGTATAATAAAGGATTCTGCATGAAAAGATTGACATCCCGAGTTACGCGCTCGGGAGGCAGCGTTTTAGAATACCGACAAAGAAGTTACCTCTTTGAGTTGAAATTGCAGCTATAAGAAATCGCAAAATATAAGAATTTGTGTTCAGTATCGATTTATTGACAGGTAAAAGCTTTGCTGGTTATATCCGTTTAGGGTTGCCACTCGCTGGAAGTCCGATCTCACTGTTTTCTAAGCTCCCAAATTCCTTTCTAATTGTCACTATGATATCGAATCTTCAAGGTATAAAGAATTGTTTACCTTGAGGCAAAGTCGAGCCGAAACATCCTGATCGAAAACACCGAGAGCTATTACCGGGAGCGAAGTGAAGAAGACATTGTAGCATGCCATGTACCAATCATTATAAGCAGGCTGACCCGAGAAAGAAGCGTAGGCCTCGAACCAAAACAGAGTGAATCCAAAAGTGATATTCTTGTAGAAAAAGTAACATATCTGCAATGACCGGAAATAAAAATTACGATGTAAGCATGGATAATTTCATTTTGTTAGACGTTTGCTTCATCTTTCCCCCCAAAAAAAATTGGTTCGGGACAGTGAGGAGAAATGACAGAACAGTTTTACCATCATTGCTATTCGCCTGTAACACCAATGGCCGTGCACCAACAGTAAACGTTCCAGAAAACGGAATTGAGCTATTGAAAAATCACTTGCCATCACGGCCTGCAATTCATAATAGTTTTTGCAACTAAAATCCGAAACCAGACTCGGTTATATAGCTTGAAGAAACATAATTTTTACCTGCATCCCTTCAACGCCACTGATGCCAACTCCAATATCAGCTTCTTGAAGCATGCCAACATCGTTTGCCCCATCACCGATCGCTAATGTCGTTTTACCTGTTACAGATTTCACCTGGCTCGTGACCTGCATATCTTCCAGGATTCTATCAGATTATTTTCATATCAGTAACAACATAGCCTGATAATCTTTATAAAAACTCCCATAGTGTACTTGATTCTGAAAACACGAGACTTACAAGAGCCTTTTGTTTGGGCGAAGAACGACAGCATATAACAGTAGCACAACTCATCGCAAGATCCATAAAGCAGTTTACCAGATTCTTGTCCAAAGCAAAAGTCAAGGACTTGCCATCAATTATCAAACCAAACTCGGTTGATTGTTCTTTAGTTACTTGAGATTTTCCCTCATGTATTTGCTGTTTTACACTTTCAAGAGAAGCCTGTTTTACAAGGGTGTCGGACAAAGATACTTTAAAAAAATTAGGAGTAGGAACAACATATGTAAGAATTAAATTAACATCAACTTAGAACAATGTAGTCTATACCTTTGCAATTGCCTCCTTATCCCCATCTTTTTCCAGGGCTTCAATTTCGGCTGACTCTAGCGTGATCGTAATCTGTTTCATCCCATCTCTTAGTAGACTGCATGCATACCTGTAAAAATATATTTGTAACATATATGTTCATTAAACTATAGGTAATAAGTTCAATTCAACTTGTTACAAATACCCAATATTAATTGCAGTTCCCTTTTTATCGCCTGTCAAGACCCATATTCCAATTCTAGCACAAGCAAGGTTGTCGATACAGTCCGGGACCTACATACCAGAAAATTACAGCAGTCTATACAAACCATAACTAACAGTTGCTACAGATCCTGAAACTACTGTAACTGACCCCCTTTTGTAGTTTGTCTTCAACAGCTGTAGCACCAAGAAGAATCAAATTCCTTTCGATCCTGTCAGCCAACTCATCCACCAAAACGTCGCGATCAGCAGTTACAGAGGTTTTGGCCTTCATAAACTCTCGTTCCCATATTGTATACTCGTCATCACCAAGCTCACGGAATGCGACTGCCATGGTTCGTAATCCTGCCGCAGAATATCTGTCAATATGCTCCTTGGTCTGTGCCTCAAACATCCGCCCGTGTTCTGAAAGCCTTTCGAATATCACACTGAATATATAGTGATGAAATGAAATTCTACATCAACTGAGCTACTTTAGAACTACATAAACTTGCATTGCAATGTATCTGAATGGGGACAAACGGGTTATAAGTTCTGACCTGTCAGCACCCTTTGCAAGGAGCAATAATCGGTTCTCCGGGCTCCTCACAATTACGGACATCCTTTTCCGAGCACTACTAAACTCCAACACGTGAAGGAGCTCGTATACTCTGAAATGTAGAAACTTATTCATTCACAATGGAATTTGATGTGAACTGAACCTCATATAGCAGATGGGGAAAAAAATAAAAGTAGGCCAAAGTGATAGCAACATATTACGCGTAGAGAGAGTAACCACAGCTTCCTTTTAAGGTAACCAACCTTAGCTACAGGGAACTCAGCCGCCAAGTGCTATCTTCTGGTAGAAGTACATGATGGGAGTGTGTAAAACCAAGAATCCAAATGTGTTACTCAAACTCAGATGTGAGTGTTAGATAAGGTATGCATCTGCCATAGATATGTTCAATTTTTTTAAGTTTTTTTTATGGATTTAGAGAGTCCTTGAAAAGTCATATCTCTATAACAATATCTAAATATGTGTAAAGCATAGATATTTCAAGAAAAATGAAGACTCGGAAGAAAATAAGAATCCGAGAGCCTCGACCAGAGTAATATTCAAAAATATATATGTAATGCCGAATTAATATTAGCATTATAAAACACCAGAAAGATCAATAGTATAATTTTCACCATCAATAATCATTAAAAAGCATCTATATTCACAGGAACAAGGGATGAGCAGAACTGAACTTAATGCAGCTTCACTAGAAAAGGGATATCTTTTTTGTTTGCACGAGAAAAACCAGTGCTTGGAAAAAAAAATGGTCTTTGAGAGCTGCCTTGTCATGCAGTTGATCTTACGTTTATACAAAAAGTTACAGAAAAACTAGACTAAACCTTATCTAAAAGGTTCCGAAAAGATTACCTGTCAACTGTTTCCCCACTCCTAGGATCTAATTCATGCAATTTTATGTTGGCTTGATTCCTTTCAAAAAACTGGAAGCCGACTTCCCGTGCAGCAATGACGAAGGCTGCTTCATCTGGTGACTCAGCTTCATAAGTGATCTCACCTGATTCCGTTACTTCAGGAACTGCTGTATGACAAGTTGCTAAGACCAGGAAGAACTTCTGTATGATATCCGGATGAGGTTCCTTCACCCACTGTCCGTTCATAATGCGTTCATCTCTGAAGTTGAAACCCTTAACAGATTTTGCTGGTTCCACAGCATCAATAGGCATTGATTCAGTCGGTCCCTCACCTCTTTTCCTTGCCAGGGCAATTTCTACTTCAGTCAAGCCACGACCATAGGCGGTGCCAGCTATCGAGCATTTTGCAAACTCCATTGAGTTACATGTCAAAGTTCCTGTCTTGTCAGAGAGTATAGTATGAACCTGACCGAGTTCCTCGTTCAAATTGGATGTCCGGGCATGCGCTGGCCTATCCGTTTCCTCATCATACATAGCCTGATCTTGGTTAATGAAAATGCTTTGTAAAACCTTGCAAATCTCAATCGAAACATACAACGATATCGGTATCAAATATCCATACAACATAAGGCCGGTCAAGAAATGCAAAAATGCAGCGACCGATGCTCTTCTAGGGTCAAAGAACATGGTCGCGTTATCCGGTCGGAGATACCACCTTCTAAAATTGCCACCGATAATGTCCCTGCTAGTTTCAATTCCGAAAAACAAAGAGCCTATGAATGATACCAAAATGAGAGCACTGAAAAGGACATAAATTATCTTATCCATCCTCCTCTCGATCTTAGTCCGCTTGAAAGGAGGAGCCGTAGCATTCTGCATTACTTTCGTGTCAGGCCCAGTGAAAATAACCGCGCCATAGACATAATCCGTATTTTTCAGTTTCGAATCTCTCAAAAGAATCTGCTGTGGGGAAAGTGGGTATTGCTGACAATCATAGTGCAATGTTCCAATGAAAGAATAAAGATTTTCATTCGGGTCCTCGCACTTGACCACCGCTCTTAGATCCTTAAGGTTCTCTACTTCACGCAGTGAGGATGTTACCTCTGGCGCGTGTTTCAACTTTAAATTGGTCTCTCCGTCAAGGTTCGTTGTCTCGACATAACAAATACCATCATCATAGCTTGAAGAAAGTAGGAGCAGATCAGCCGGAAAATATTCATCCTTACGCACCTTAACAAGGTCACCGACACGAAGATCCTTCCATTTAGTTTCTTTGAAAGAACAACTATTTTTATCGTAAACTTCGACTTTCCGATTGTTTGCCTCTACATCCTGAAACCATGGAAAAGCTAGTTCAGATAAATTACAAAAACTCAAAGGAAATTTATCGAAAGGAAGAGCACCCGACAAAGAGGAAGGGGTGCAGACAAGCTAGACTTAAGCACGAAAAAGCAACACATATCAAGAACCAAATAAAGAACAGAGTGCCAATGAAGAATAAATTACAACAGAGAATTTAGACAACGTTATTCTAAAAACCAGTAATATAAATTATAACCAATGATAAGCCATAACCATAGCATTTTCATTAGGAAGCCAAACCAATAACATATATTATATTTGAAGGGGAAAACGATCCCACGTCGTCTAGTCAATGATTGGACTGTGGCCTTCCCTTATTAAGATATTTTTTCTCAAAGAACAAAACTGTTAGGGACGGTCTTTTGACCTCCAAAGCAGATAATACCTTATAATGGTATAGTCCTACAATCTTTACATCAATAATAACTATATACATAGCAGCAAAGCATTGAAGAGGATAAAAATGAAATTCAAGCAATCACCTGCTGTCGTCGCCGCCAATCTTCCACGCCTTCTTTGGCCATTGTAGCTCCGATCACCACAACCAGCGGAACGAGAATGCTAGGTGCCGAATATGGCGCCAATGGACTAAATGAAACACAAGCTACAACAAGAAAATACATATTTGCAACCCTCCTAAACTGCTCAAACAAGGACTTGGGGATAAAATTAGCTGCTGTATATTTAGTAGTGGTGACGTAATTTCCCCTATACTTTAGACCAATTTGCTCTTGGCTATCAGGTTCATTGCAATACACCACTCTTGAGTACCCTTTTGCCCCAATTTGGGCATGTTCATCCGTAGAAGTCGGTCGACAACACCGGAAGGAACAAAGTTTGCTTAAATTTATACTTCTTTTCCTTAATCTAGCCATTTTCAGAGCTTAAATCTAGTTGGGGTTTCACTTATTTGGCAATAAAATCACTAAAATCACCCAGATTTCCCTCACAAGTATCAACCACATTAAGCTTCCAACTTAACCATTACTTGACTACATATAAAAAAAAAAGGCCACAAATTTCCTCGACTCAACCGAAAAAAAAAACCCTTTTATATCACAATATGAACAGTAAGAAAGCGCCTTCCAATAACTACAAGTTCCTATCTTTGCTCAAAACATGAGCTTTGAATACATTTGATTTGTAAACTAAAAGCGCATTAAAAAAACTCAAAACTTTCATTCAGAAAAATATGACAAAAACATGAAAAAGCTAATATCTTTAACCTTAACTTCAACAATTTAAGACAACCCAACAAATGAAACTGTCTTGAAAAAAAACATATCCTTATACCAACAACAAACTTTTTATCAACAAAAATTATTTGCTCACTTTCAGTTGAAGCTCCAGAGATCTCTTTGTTGTCTGAAAGTTGCAAACTTTTTAGAACAAGTGTGAAAAAGACAGCATATAAATACAAAAAAGCAATGAACTTTGCATTTGCGCGAGAAAGTGAGAGTGCTTAAGCTCTGCCGCTTTCAAGAACCATCTAAAACTTTAAATCATACACGTAAGTCTAAACTGTTCTAATAAAAAACTGAATTAAATGGTATTTTTAATTTCATTTACAGTTAATATTATAAAGTTTAGAACTTTCTTCGTGAATTAGATAAAATATGCAATGCTAAAATGTTCTAAGAAAAACATAATATAAAGTGCATTTTTTGCAAAAATACAAAAAAAAATAAAAAATGAGAGGGCTGTTTATGTAAAACCCTCATGGTTGTGTAGTTAAAAGGAATAGGGATTAGATTTCTAAGGTGACGTGGCATGATGTGTAATGGAAACGTGGATGACTGATTCAGGACATGATGACCGACAAAGATGAGTAATGAAATCATTGGTGAATGAATCATCCTTTTTTTTTTTTAACCCGCAAAAATGGCTATCTCTTCCGGGCAACCGTTTCTGTGCGGTTGGACCGCTTTTGATTTGATACCAACGCATAAACAACAATTTGTGCATTTAATTTAATTTATATTATATTATATTATATTATACTCATATATTTTATATATCATCAATGTTAACTGAATAAATAAAATTAGGGCCTGCCATGCTCTGGGCTAGGAATGAAACTTATCCTTTTGTTCAAAATTATATTTAATATTATATTAATATATTTTATTATATTTAAAATATTTTATATATAAAATTTAATAAATTAATAATTATATTAAATAAAATTTTAAATATGTGTTTATTATATATCATATCATATTTTAATTATATTATTCATGTTATTTTATTATTACAAGATTCATTCAAAATATTATTATCCAAAGGTTGGGTAAGTCCAATGTATAAGGAAGACTTTTTATTTTTAATACGAAAAACTTTAATATTCAGTAATTATATTAAACTTGACTATTTTAAAATTGAGCTAGATCAAAACTTAAACAGTAATAAAAAATTTAATAATATTTATTTTTTTATGTACAATATTTGAAACGGAAATCTTATTTGAAGATACTAAATTTTTTATCATTTAACTCAACATGTAATGATTAGGGGAGAGTTTTCTCGATTAGTACAAAGAACCCCTTAGCTCTAATCTACGGTCCTATTAAAGGTCAAATTTGGCTAACCATAAAGTCTCTAGACTAATGTGCTTTGTCTATCTACAGTCTGCATTGACTGGAATTTATTTGATGCCAAGTAGAAATGTCTAAAGTTTAGTTACCGGAACT
>JBBYHM010000027.1:1956335-1973480 GCA_038381775.1 Adansonia rubrostipa
AAACTTAAATTTAATATAAATAATTGAGTTCGAAGTCAAATTTAATCATATGCTCATTTTGTTAGATAAACAAACTTAATTAAACATAATTAAATAATTTAATTTTTATCTTAAATTAATTAAATTTAATTATAAATTTAAAACTTCGTATTTTAAACCGAGTTCATTATCAAACTTTTTAACTTCTTATGAGCTTTATTTGACTCAATTACAGCCCTCATCTCTCACGGATGATGCAATCACTCTCTTTTGATCTCCTCCGATAAATTGGCCCGACAAAATTACGATCCGCCACAGCAACGATATTTTCACCTACCAAAGAGAGAACACCAAGAACTCATCAAACTCTCTACTAATCGGGTCGGGTCCCACTTCAATTTACATTGAAATTGAGCTTCTTCTCTTTTACTAGCACGTATTATTTCTTCTTTTATTTTTCCTCCCTTATTTTACTCTGCAAAAACGAAAGCTTAAAAAATTAAAAAAAACTATTTTTTTTCTTTGTTAACTGTGAAACTTGGAAGATTCGATCCAAGGACCTGAAACTCGACGATTTTTTTATTAAAAAAATTATTTTTATTAAATTATAGTGTTTTGTCTACCAATAATTATCATCGCCATCGTTAGAGTCGTCTTTGAAGAGGAAGGGGAAGAAGAAGAAAAAAAAAAAAAAAGAAGATCGAATTGAGGCTGAGAAGATTAAAATAAAAAGAAGAAGAAGAAAGTCTCCTGGTTTGAAGGAGGTGGTGGGGTTGGGTTTCGATTTGTTAATGCAAAATTTTACGGTGTTTTTTCAGATTGAGCTCTGATTTGAATCTGCTGAAACCCTAGGTTTGTATCAAATCTGTGAATAATCTTAACTCTCTTTTTAAAAATTTTTATGAATTTGTAGTTTTTTTTTTATTGGGAGTTTGTTTGGAATCTATGAATTTTAGATTATATTTTTATTTTAATTTAGTTGTTTTGTAGAATAAATGTGAAAACTTGGAGTGATTCTATGAATGCTACGCTGCTTCATAGTTAATTGGTGAAGTTGTAAGTTCATTTTCTACTTTAAACTAGAATTATATATATATATATATATATTTGTGGATTGAAAAAAATTGATATTTGAATCACTGTTTAAAAACTGAAAATTTGAAAGAAATGAGCTAGTCTCTTTTATAGTTTTATTCAAGTTTTGTTTGGTATTGTTTCAGAAAATTAATTGTAAAGGTGGGTGTTAAGTTTTCATGTTTTTGATTGGAATCTTTTCTTCTAGAGAATCTAATAGTTTTGATTGATTTCTATAAAGGTAATTTTTTTTTTTTTTTTTTTTTTGCTTTTCTCTGTTAGTACTTCTTTTAATTGTTTTGTAAGTAAGAATTAACCATTTTGTCTTGTACAGGTTAGAACTACCCTACTACCACCTTTCTGATTCCGAGCTTCTTGTTACCTCTCATACATTTTGGTTCTTGGTTAGTTTATGGATTGCATTTATTAGTTTTGTGTCATAACATTTGTTAGCCTTTAGGCTTTTTATTTGCTATTCGGAGGAAATCACTTTTCTTGTTGGTTGACTTCCTTGTTGAACAGTTGGTGTGATGTGCCAGGTTTATTTACCAGGATTTCAGGGTTTAAACGACTTCTGAAACAGACTGGATAAGACGTTTGCCTTGATGAAGTCCACAGACTTGTATACTGCTCTTTGTTAAAGAAGAGAATATGTTACCAAATTGGATGAAGTTCCGAATCAGATTGACAGTCCAATCTTTAGTTGAAATTTTCTTTTTGTTAATTGGAACATCTAGGAGTAAAGAGGGTGGTAATGGTATGCTGTAAAAAGAAACCATGGAGCATCCTTTGGAGAAACGATTTCCACTCAATGCAAAAGATTATAAATTATATGAAGAAGTTGGAGAAGGTGTCAGTGCCACTGTGTACAGGGCTTTATGCATTCCGCTTAATGAGATTGTTGCTATCAAAGTTCTTGATTTGGAAAAGTGCAACAATGATCTGGTAAGTAAGGTATTTCATAGTCTGTTGCTTTGAAGTCATGTTTACTTGCACACTTCTCTTACAGGTCCTGATAGATCCATCAGTTGACATCAGCTTATTATTTCTGTTGGTGAATGATGCAGGATGGCATCCGAAGAGAGGTGCAGACCATGAGCTTGATTGATCACCCAAATCTATTACGGGCACATTGCTCATTCACTACCGGTCACTGCCTTTGGGTCGTGATGCCATACATGGCTGGGGGGTCTTGCCTGCATATAATGAAATCTTCTTATCCTGAAGGTTTTGAAGAGCCTGTCATTGCTACTTTGTTACGTGAAGTTCTTGGAGCTCTTGTTTATCTTCATGCTCACGGGCACATTCATAGAGATGTGAAGGTTTCTAATTGCCCCTTCTTGTTTTATTTTTTATGTTATGTTTGTTCTTATTTATTACTGATAATAGTCTATTTTCAGATACCAATCCAATTAGTTATTGACCGTGTTCAGTAAAGATACAGCTTAAGCTATATTTTGTAACAATCAATATGAGTAGCTTATGGTTCTTGCTATGTAATTGATAATATATGAAAAATGATGGAAAAAGTGCGTCTTCATTCTGTAGAGAAACCTTTTTTAATTGTAGTAGACTATCGAATATCTTAGGTTCCATTTGGATAGGTGGTGATATTGACTCCAGTGAGATTGAAAACAGCAATAGTTGTGAGATTAGTTACTATTGTGTGAGATTGGATATTGTGGCATTGAGATTAAAATTAGCAGCGAGATATGTATTTGGTCAAAATAACAGTCAGGGTGTGGTGAAAATGAACGGCTTACTGGTTCTTGTTGTTTCTTTGACAACTACGATACCAATTGTGCTACGTATATCAACAGCTTACTACCTTTTATTTTGTCCTTGTTCCTTTTCTTCGTACTTATGTTCGGGATTTTTCTCTTTTATTCTTATCTACATTCATAACTTCTGTTTGTAGGCTGGGAATATCTTAATTGATTCCAGTGGTGCTATCAAGTTGGCAGATTTTGGAGTATCAGCATGCATGTTTGATACTGGCGACAGACAGCGTTCCAGAAATACTTTTGTTGGAACTCCTTGCTGGTATCTGTTTTCCCTTGGCCTTCAACTGTCTGAGATTTTAATTTTATTTGTATTTTTATTATAGAAATTCGAATTTTGAGAGTTAATAATGATCAGAATGTGTCTTCTTAATGATGTCTTTTTATATTAGGATGGCTCCAGAAGTTATGCAGCAATTGCATGGTTATGACTTTAAGTGAGTTGATTACCTCTCTGATCTATACTTATTCTTTTCATTTCCTTTAATACTTTTGCTTTGTTATACCTTTTAAATCATTTGGTTTCTATTTCTTCTTTCCTGTTTACAGGGCGGACATCTGGTCTTTTGGAATAACAGCTCTCGAACTTGCGCATGGTCATGCCCCATTTTCCAAGTATCCACCAATGAAAGTAAATATCATTGTTTTCCAATATTTATTTCAATTGATTACTGTATGTATTTTGTTGTTGCTTTTTTTTTTTTTTTGGCTCTTAGTTTGATTGTTTCCTCCCATTTCTGCTGCAGGTTTTGTTGATGACATTGCAAAATGCTCCTCCTGGTCTAGACTATGAAAGAGACAAGAGGTTTTCAAAGGTTTGTGCTCTTCGTGTCTTACTGACTGGTATTACTTATTAGTATCGGAAGAGTAACATTCTGAGAGCTTTATAATTCTCTAGTCTTTCAAGGAGATGGTAGCCACTTGCTTGGTGAAGGACCCAAAGAAACGTCCAACTTCGGAGAAGCTTATGAAGCACCATTTCTTTAAACATGCACGTTCCCATGATTATCTGGCTCATACCATTCTTGATGGCCTGGCTCCATTAGGTGAACGGTTTAGGGTCCTAAAGGTCTCTCACTTACCCTTTTTTGTTTAATTTATGACCACCTTTAAGATAGGTAACTAATTTAGAACTCTGATCTGGTCCATTATGTTTCAGGCAAAAGAAGCTGATCATCTTGTACAGAATAAGGCTCTCTATGAAGATAAGGAGCAATTATCGCAGGTAAATAATGGAGCTTTTTACATATTTCAACACGAAGTAACTGATAGTGCTAGGTTCCTTCCATCATGTCTTACTCATATTTTAGTTTTTGTATTCCGGGTGATCAATTTGCTGTCAGTTCCAAATCCATCTCAGGTCTTAAAGATTAGAGAAACTATTGTCTATGTTACTCATACTTGGGTGTAAGTGTTGGATGCGAGTATCTGTCTGACACGGCTGTGTTCAATTTTTTCTAAGCTTTTCCATGTATTTGGAGGGTCCTTAGAGAGTCATATCCCCGTGCCCATATCTGAAAATGTGTCGGACACCATACTTAAAGCAAAATGAAGATTTGGAGCAACATAAGCTATTGTAGCTAGCTCTAGTTTGACTACTGAATGCCCATGGTATACAAAAAATATGTGATTACATGGTATCACTTCTAATACAAATTCCTTTCTCCTTCCAGCAAGAGTATATAAAAGGAATCAGTGCTTGGAATTTCAACCTCGAGGACTTAAAATGTCAGGCTGCACTCGTAAGTAGTTTTGATTCCTCATGCAATTTTTTGTTATTATTTATCTGAAGGAAGTCCGAAAACTGCTCTATAATCTTTTTCTCATCAGAAATGCTGACTGTTTTACCTGCAGATTCAAGATCATGATGATGTGCCAAATGCTGAAGATCGAGACGGGAGCAGCAAGCATAGGAACAGACAGGATGTAGTCGGATTATCAGCTGAGAGGATGTCGCCCGAATTGGCTAGTAATTCCATTGCTGCAAGTAGCCAGGAGGTACCAGTTATATAACCCTAAAATGATTTATATACAATTAAATCGTCGGCCCCTCCGTCATTACTTGATGCTTTGGTTTAGCTTATACTTCAGATTTACATCCTCCTTTTACTTGTTTCAGGACGGGCTTAGTGATCTTCACAACTTGGAGAGTCCACTTGCTTCATTTCCTATTAAGCCGCTTCAAGCACTCAAGTATGGCATTTTTATGCTTTGCATGACCTTACTAATGCAAACAATTCATTGTTATAACGTAATTATGAGGATATCATTTTCACATTTTTCACACTCAAAAGGAATTTTGAGTTGTAATTTTTCAGATAGAAAGCAGTATTTTTTCACAAGTTTGATTGTTCAGCTTTAAAGTTATCTGCTTTTTTGTAGTATAGTCTTCTTCATATATTTTAAGAACATATATGGTATCTCTTAGTCTAATAACTACTTTTTTTTCTGAAAAGAAAGGTTGCCGGTCTAATTGTTTTTGGTAATTTAATTTCTTTCCTCTGTTTATGTAATATTTAATTGGTACAGAGGCTGTTTTGACATTGGTGAAGACGAGGAAGCAAATAGTCCAAATTGGAAAGGTGTTACTGGATTTGAAAGTGAACAGTTCATTACAAAGTCATCAAGAGCTGTGGACCAAAAGGCTGGAAGAAATGAGGGTGAGAATTCTGGTCAAAGTAGCTTTTCCACGCGACAGGTTATTCCAGAGCATAAAAAGTTCTTGAGCGGTTCACTAATACCTGATAGTGCCTTTTCTCCTAAAAAGGCTACTGGCGATGGGGACAGGTAAGCTTTCTTCTAAGTGAAGGTACCCTGAGCTCAAAACTGTTATTACCAAACATGATAGAATGCTTGAAGTGACTTTCCCTGAAATATAGGAAGATCTTTTCCTATTATCATATATATGATGAGTTTCTATATTCGATGGATTGCAAGTCAAGGAATCCTAGATGTATGAGCTGGTATACTGGGACTTTCTTCTTGACTTGGCCATCGATTCTGCTATTTTGTAGTTAAAACAAATATCGTTGCTTTTATCATTGCCATTTACTTTACTGGAAAAGCTTTGCATGTAGATTTATATTAAATCAGGTTTTATCAAATTTGTTTTGCAGGGACTGCCTGCAGCCTAAATTTCAATCTGAACGCAACTACAGTGGTCCATTGTTGTACCGCCAGAGGAGAGAAACAAACAACCCTTCACCTGGTATTTCCCGGTTTCTTCCATTTCTACTTAGAAGTGATGCTACTTATTTGTACGCTAATGAACTCGATTTGGTATCTTTGTCTCATTTGTATCAGAGGATGCATCGGAGGGAGCAGTTGTTCAGCGGGGACGCTTTAAGGTGACATCAGCAGATCTCAGTCCCAAGGTACATCTGCAATATATTGAAATGTTTACCTCCTGTGTTTAAAGAAACTTTGCGGCCTATTGGATACAATCTTTTGCTGTTGTGCAATAACATGCTGCATCGATAAAAGGGCATGCATCTAATGCCATCAACTGTTATATTTTAATGTCATACTGAATAAATCGTACTTCTACTAAAGGGCTATGACTATATTCGAAATGATTCCACTGCAGACATTGGTTTTGTATCTTTTTCGTTGCTTTACATATGGTTGAATTGTATTGCATATGCATTTCATGCGCTTCTCGTGATGGATACATGTTGTATTGAATTTCAAACTGTATTTTTTTGTGTAAGGCTTCGATCACTTCTGGTTAAGTTTTATCCACTGGTATCTGGATTGCTACCGTTGAAAATTTTCTGGCTTATACTTTCCCGTCTCACCCCACACAGTCGCTCCTACAAACTGTCTCCTTTCGGTGTTCATTTTTTAATTCGTGTGCTTTTCAGATGAAGAATAATAAGTATGGAACTTAGCAATTTATCTTTTAGGCAATGGCTTTGTAACCATTGCCATTATTTTCTCTCATTCAGGGACCTACCAACTGCACTTTTAACCCGGCTACTGGAGGTTCAACGAGTCCAACACCGCTAAACCTTAGGGCAAGTGCAGTTCTCCCATCTCTGCAATGCATTTTGCAACAGAACACAATGCAAAGGGTATGTTTGTTTTCAATACGTCTTATCTCGTCGTAGAGATCACCTGTCTTAAAACAAGTCCTTTTGTTGATGATTGTTGACAGGAAGAAATCATTAGACTGATCAAATATTTGGAGCAGAATTCTGGTAATGCCTCTATATTTTGATCATCTGCATTTTCAGCAGCTTAATCGTCGAAGAAATTACGATGCTAATACTTCTCTTGTACAGGTAAGTTAGGGGACTTGACAGAGGTGGGCACCACTGACCTTTTGCAGGTAATTAATCAAATCCTAACTTCTTACTAACCGTATGACCTTTCTTAACGTTAGTGTTTCATTTGGGCTACGTTGCTTTGACTGTCCAACGCATATCTGGACATGGATATGGGGATATAATCTTTCAAATACATGAAAAAGATTAGAAAAAATTGAACTTATCCATGTCAGATATATACCCATATCCGACATTCACACCCGACTTCAATTAACATGGGGATCTGGCTTTATTTTTATTAGGGAATGACTAAGTTACTCTTGATTGTATGTGCAGATACCACCTTCTTCTGCAAGGGAGAGAGAGCTGCAATCTCAGGTGCTTCAGCTGCAGCAAAGGTATAAAATGAAGCTCCAACGGTACTGATTTCCTTTCTTTATGCACATTTTACTTAAAAAAACATTCTTTTTTTTTTTGGGTCAGTATTGGGAACCTTGTTGAGGAATTGCAGAGACAGAAATTGAAGAACGCACAGGTTTGTGAATTAATCTTGAATTAAATATATATATCTCGTGTTATGTTATTCGAACTCTTTATTTGCCTTGAAATATACGTATTTGACATATGTGTCCGACACATATTCAGTCGTAGGTATGATGGTATAATCTTTTAAATATATGAAAAAATTGAGCATACATGTTTTAGACATGCCCGTACTCAACATCCACCCTGGAGTTCGGGTAATCTTATGTTGTTAAATTAATGAATTCTAAGGTTTTTTTCATGCATTCCCAATCTCGTGCTCTTGTTGTTTCAATCTATGTTACTCAGACTCTAAGTTGAATGTCAAATACGCATACGTGTCCAACACGGAAATCCTTTATTATTATTATTATTATTATTATTATTATTATTATTATTTTATTTTCCATATCCTCATAGTCTCGTAAACTCATTGCTGAATGTGTCGAACACGTACTTTAGTAAAACTGAAGAGTTCCGGATAATATCATTTATGATACATGCAAACATATATAGACTTGAAATTGAGTTCATTTTACTCTTTCATCACCTTGCAGTTAGAGAAACAATTAAATGCGTTGGCCAACAACAAAAAGTAAAGGTGAAACAAACAATTAAGCGTGGCGGTGCAGTTGATATTTAAGCTGCCTGATTATATTTCTTAATCAATTCTAGGGTTCATAAGCGTTTTAAAAGGCTTCTTTTTTTTCTTTTAATTGTATTTTCGAGTGTATCATATAATATATATTACATGTAATGACTATGGCCGTGTATTAAGCCCCTCCGACACCGGACGCCCCAATTTTGCGATGCCATTCCTTGACTTTTGAGTCTGATGTCATGTAACAACTTGTTGTAATTTATTGAATGGATAATTGTAATATAATATAACAATCTCTCGTCATTTGCTCTTCCAACTAGAAATAAAAATAAGTGGTATAAATATACACTTTTGAATTCAACTTGAGATGGTTCATTGGTTCCCAATGCCAATGTACTATGGAAGGTTTTAGGTAACCAATATTAATGTCATTGTTAGAATTTTTTTTGAAAGGTCAAAAGCAATAGATGTTGTGATCCATATTTTAAATTCGTTAGATTTTATATTTTAAAAATGATTATATGTAAGGTTGGCAACGAGATGCGTTGAGGTTGTCTTTTGCCTTCCTTAACCCGACACTTCCATGTATACTTGAAAGCCTGTCTCAAATTCGATTTTACCTGTTTAACCCTCAACCTCAAACCATCCCGTCTCCAAACTTAATATTTTATATTATGCATCCAAAGTTGTTATATTGGATTTGATTCAGATTTTTAATCGATTTATTTTAATTGACTACTTTCTTGTTAGCAAATATTAGTTCGTTTTTTACGCACTAACAATTAAGTCTTTTAATTTCACAACTATGATTAAGAGATTAACACATTTATTTTTAAAATTTTTTATATTATTTTACCAATCGCGTTTATAAATTTAAAAATTTCGTAGATGAGAACCGAAAATTTTTTTATCATAATATACTTATAAAATATAAATGCTTTAATTCATGAGAATGGGCTCGTAAACTTCATGAAGTTTTATGGTCAACTAGGTAGAATAATTAATTCTCTTCTTTTGATAATTTTTATTTTAGGGAAAGGGTAAAACCGTAAAAAGAGGGAAGAACAAGAAAACTGTGAAACCCTATTGGAATTTGAAAGTCTCAGTGAGTGACAGTCGTGTAATCGTAACAATTGCCAACAACTAACTGGAATGGGCCACCACAAGCCAAACTCGTGCATACCAGTCATTCAACACGTGAGTATCCTATTATTCTCATTTTACTTACCAACTCAAGCCGCTTGCTTTAGCCGAGCCATGCATTTTCACAAAAGCTTTTATTTAAAAACAAAAAAAACCTTATATAAAATTTCATGGGGAAGTTACATATTATTATTTTCTTATTATGCTAGGTAAAAAAAATAAAAAGGTAAATAATGGTAGGTTTTTTATAAAGAAAGTCTCGATTTTGAAATTCAAATTTTCGACTTACTAATTATGACATTTAAAGAAATAATTACATGAATCAATTAAATTAAATTATAATTTTTTAAAAATTTATACATACAAGATTATATAAAAAATAAGCATTTAAGAATTAGGTAACATAATAATTTTTCCCTTAATTATCGAAAAAATAATAATTTTTTCAGTTATATGATAATATTTTCTTTCTTAATTTTCTATTTAAACGTTTCATACTTAAATTTAGAGGTCCCATGTTCCACCCACCTCTAGGGTGTGTCAACCAAACCCTATCAAGCTAAGGTGTTTATTTTATAAAAGATCAAGTAGTCAAAATAACATAATTGATAAATGCAAATGAAAAAAGAAAATTATATTTTTTTATATTTAAAATTTATATTTATATTATATATAAAGTCTCTAATTGAGTTTCATGTTATTGAATGAAGCGACAACAACTCATTTGAAAAAAAATAAAAAAATTAAATAAAAATTACAGATATAAAATAAAATTAAGGGTTTTTTAAATTTTTTATTAAAAAAATAATTATTTAAAATTTTTTTAAATATATCTTTTAATTTTAAAAATAACAGTTTACTTGAAATAAATTGGCTCTTAGATTTTCTTTAACTTACTAGTTTTTAAAAAAATTATTTTTGTTACCCACGAGCGGATTTGATAAATTCTAGTTATTAGTAATTGAATCGTAATTATTAAATGAGTATTAATTTATATTATAATTTGATAAATCTAAATTTTATTTTATTTTATTTTTTTCATGAAATTTAATAACCAAACAAAGTCAAGCCAAGCCAATTAGCCAAGTCATCCTCTATCAATTCCTTTCTTGACTTCAGACATTCCAGCAGCCAGACCTTGGAAAAAGAGTGGTGTGTTTTGCATGATTTTTATTTTTATTATTATTATTTTTAATTTCATTTGTAGAGTTTCAGATCTCCCTCTCGATTTTAGCCTCCTTTTCAGCATCAAAAAACCTTTAACTCACTGCAAAGATCAGAACCCTGAGTTTTTAAAACTTAACTGAATCGAAGCTTGGAAAGGCAGACAAACATGGGGATTGCAAGAACACAGGATGAAGATAATGAGAGAAGGGAGTTTGAGAACTTCAGGCAGACCTTGGTTGCTTTAGCTGCCATGGAAAGGAGAAAAAAGAATGAAGAAGTCAAAAGCCTGAGCTCCAATAGTGCCATTGTTGATCTTGAAGACAAGCTTGTTTGTGTTACTAATGGTGTTTCTTTCCTTGGGCTTGCCTTGGTTAACCGTCTCTTGCTCCATGGATACTCCGTTCGAGTCCTTGTTGATAACCAAGGTAGGGAAACAACCTGAAATCTCTGAAAAGGTTGAAAACCGTTTTTAGATTTTAGGTTCTTGTCAAAGATTCTGTCCATATTGCTAATTAATTGATAGATAGTACTGTATATGTCTCAAGTTTAATTGTTTTTTTTCCTTGGTTGATTCAAAACAATGCAGAAGATGTAGAGAAGCTGAGGGAGATGGAGATTTCAGGGGAGATGATGGCTTGCAGGGCTAAAATTTCTGTTTTCATGGCGAAACCAACTGAAATCCAGGGGCTGATGGAGGCGTTTGATGGCTGTCGTGGCGTTTTTCACACCGCAGCCTTCGCTGACCCTGCTGGAATCTCTGGTTATTCGGTGAGTTCTATCATCTAACGTCCCCCCCCCTCCTCCCATTTCTTGACTTTTTTTTTACTATATATGAATCAATTCACTAGCTTCTATCAACCAAGCAACAGTTTTAATTAGGACTTTGTCCTATGGTAGTAATAATGAACATTAAAGAAAGGACTTATCGTGCCTACATTGCCGAGTTCTTAACTGTCTTTCCCATGTTTTTATTGTATAAATGTTAGTAAATTTCATTGATAGATTGGAAATTTTGGTGAAATTTTCCAAGATGAAAGATTAAAGGAATGGGATGAAATGTGGCTGTCTGATACAGGTATCCGACATAAGCATGTCCAATAGTTTCTAAGTCCTTCCATCTATTTGGAAGATCTTTGGGGATTCATATCTTTATACCCATGTTCGAAAATGAAGAGTTGAGCAACACAGTTGAAAAGTCTAATTTCTAAAAAAGAGTGTGCTACCATAAAAAAAGAAATACCTTCAGGACTTTATCTTAGGTTGGCCTACCAGAAGCAGAGCAACAATCTCAATGGACAATTGCTGGGAACTTGGAGAACTCCAGCTGGTTTGAATTCGTGCCACAATCATGAAATTTTGTGTGCTCGTAATGTAGGAAAATCGTTTTTTAGAGTTCACATTACCAAATCAATTTGTTAGCTGTTCTTTAACAAAGTTATGTTTGACTTTTCTTTTTGTGTTTTTGTTAGAAATCCATGGCTGAAATCGAAGTACAGACTAGCGAAAATGTGATGAAAGCATGTGCAAGAACACCTTCTGTCCAGAATTGTGTGCTTACTTCCTCACTTTTGGCCTGCATATGGAAAGACAGCTCCCAACATGAGCTCCCCACTTTGGTTAACCATGATAGCTGGAGCGATGAATTACTTTGCGTGACCAAAAAGGTATAGTAAATGCAAACTAGAAGTAGTAACTATCAATGCTTAGAGATACATACATGGGAGTTATTGGCATTTTATTACTGTAGTGGCTTTTTTAGTACATAGGAGAACGCAGCTTGGGACAAGGGAAGGGGTTGCAAATATTGGGCTTTGAACCTTAGACCTGCTAAATACCACTTATTAAAGGTGGTACTAACTGAACTAATCTTCGGGTTTTTTTCTAGTACAAAGGAGGCCCTAGCCTAGGAAAAGGTTGCAAATACTGGGATTTAAATTCTAGACCTATTGAATACCACTTCTTAAAGGTAGTACCGATTGAACTAAGCTTCGGGTTCATTTCTAATATAAAGGAGACCTCAGCCTGGGATAAGGAAAGGGATACTGGGATTCGAATTTGAAACTTGCTCGATACCACCTCTTAAGGGTAGTGCCAACTGAGCTAAGCTTCGGGTTCATATCTAATGTCGTTTTCCGAACAAGGACTAGTTTTTTAATTGCTTTTTCTGTCAAAATGTGGTAGCTCTGGTATGCATTGGGGAAGCTGAAGGCTGAAAAAGTTGCATGGAAAATAGCTGCAGATATGGGCTTAAAACTGACCACAATTTGTCCAGGGCTCATTACAGGCCATGAATTCTTCTATAGAAATCCAACAGCAACGATAGCTTATCTTAAAGGTATTGTTCATTTGTTTTTTCAGTTTTCATATCAATTACTAGTCTTGAAAGCTGATTAGATCGGTATATTTTGAAATTCAGGAGCCCAAGAAATGTATGCAAATGGTTTACTAGCAACTGTTGATGTAAGCAGATTGGCAGAGGCACATGTATCTGTGTTTGAGGCAATGAACAAGACAGCATTTGGAAGGTACATTTGCTTTGATCGAGTCATTGAAAGAGAGGAAGAAGCAGATAAGTTGGCCAGTGAAATAGGGATTTCAACAAACAAGATTTGTGGAAATTCATTTGACTTTGTTCCCAGGTGCTTTGAATTGTCAAACAAGAAACTTGCAAATCTAATGTCAAGAACACTGAGAAGTTGCTATGGTGAAAGTTAACCCAAGTTAGCTTTTCCCTTTGACTGTTCTTTCGTCAGCACGTTTTCCACGGTCCATTTCTAAATGAAAACTATCTTCTCAAGAGTAAAAATGAATTTTAGATTGTTCATGTTCACTGTTCAAACCAAGTATGGGATTCTTGTGGGGTCTATATTTGCCGAAGTTTTCCATCCTAATAGTTAGTTTTCAGGTTGTGTTCTTCGACGTTTCATTTGAGTTGCTATCAAAGCTATCCACCATATCTCTTAAATGCAATCGTTTGGCACAGATGTTGACACCGAAATTACAGTGTTTGTCCGGTGCTAGGTTAAACTAACACAATGTCAGCCTACACGAAAACCAGGACTGCAAAGCGTGATGGATTATTATGTGTCTAATTTTGAGACAAGGGACTTGCACTCCACATCGAAAGTATGAGCTTTCTTCATAGGATTTATACGAGTCCAAACCTTCTCACCCTAATGGTTAGCTTTGCTTTTAAGGTATGGCTTTTCGAAGGTTCGTATTAGTAAGGTTAAGGGCCATACATCTCTTTAGCTTCCAGGAAAACTGGATTCAACAAACTTCCAACACATTCCAAGCACACTCTTAAACTTGTTTCGATTCTTCTGAAAATGGCAAAAATTCAAACCCTTCTACAATGATTTGGATTGATAGGATCCATTAATTGAGATGGCAAATTGTTCAAAAGTTTTGTTTTCGGTGCTTTGTCCCTTTCTATTGCGGTTTTTAAGAAAAATACCAAATACTAGGAATAGTTGCTCAAACTACATTGATGAAGATGTTTGTCTTGTCAAGACTAACGTCAGCTAAAAGGCAGGCAAATTTCAAATACTTTCACCATCTTTAAATTAAATGATATAGATGGGACCTAAAATGCACGTTATTGGCTGATAGAGCCTGCTCTACACCACATGATAATAAATGTGATGTAGGGTATTGTAAATAAATACTTGAAAGAAAATCAATTTGAATCGTGATGTTTAATTCGGTTCTACTTTAAGTAATAATTAAATATATTTAGTTTAATTTTATGATTCATAAATTAAAAAAATTAAATATTCGAATTAAATTAAATTTTATTTATAATTAATTTTTTATTTTTATAATATAAAAATAAATATTTTATTTTTAAATCAGCGAAAATTTAAAAAAAAAATTCCAAGTTAGGTTTTTGCAACTAGAAATCTTCCTCCAAGTTAGTCAAACTGTTGCATGACAATATTTCAAGATGCAAACTCTTTTCGATATTTAAAATTGTTTAAGAATGATTTTTGATTATCGAAATTAAAAATTTAATATTCTATCAACAAATCAAGTAAATGTCGAGGATAACTCATACCCAACTATTTCAAATTAATTTTCTTTTATTATTTTCACATCGAAGTTGACTTAAAAGATCAATCTTTTTGTGTGAATTTAAATGGGGTTTCAACCATATTTCTTAAGTTTGATTACATTTTTTTCCCCTAAGAACATGCAATAATAAGGGTTTTGATTCACTACCTAAGATTGATTTGAGTATCTAACTTACAAAAGATGATCTAAGAGTGTTTCTAGAACTTATCTTACAATTGGTAGAATTTCATATTTGATATTTACAATTCAAGTTAGGTTTCAAGTAAATTTTTTTAAATTTGGGTCACAATTGTATTTTTATTTCACTTTGTTAATGGACAAATAATAATAAATTAATAATTTCTGAATTAAATTAAATTAAATTGGGTTTCAATCAAATGTCATTTGCTTTTTGTAGTCCAACTTTCAAGGCAAAGCTAAATAGGACTAAAGCTTATAAAGCCTTGGAGATCCAAGAGATTTTGGCCTCAAAAAGCTTTTATCATATTTTGCTCATGAACCCAATAAAGAAAACTTTTGATTCAAAAGGACCAAACTCTTCAATTTTTTTATTAATTATTAACAATAAATAATAATAAAAAAATATTTAATTAGTATTTTCTTTCGAGGTGTTAATTTATTGACTTGATAATTTTAAATGTGATATAAAAATACGATATGTATATGATATATTTAGTTAATATAAAAACCATATAATAAACACAATATTGTATACTTAAATATAATTAACGTGACATATTTTTTAATAAAAATTGTATTTTTATTAAAATTTTGACGCAAACGATATGCGTACATAAAGGTATCATAGCTAAGTGTTTATAGCCAACATAACGAAGTTTGCAAACTCAATCTTTAGAGGTTAATTAATTTAAGAGAAAGGAAAAAGTAATTCAAACAAGAAGATAGAACTCAAAGTCTTCTAAAAGAAAACCCCAAGGATTTTATTAACGTAAAAATAACAAACATAATCAAAGTGTAAAAGCATTTTAAGAGATTTGAATCCAACCTAATTCCTAGAGTATTCATTCTTTATAAAACTCTTAAACATATGGTTTAGATTAAAATATAACCCACTCAAGAATTAATGGTCAATGGTCAAAATGCAGGACATATTCAGTAATATATTCGATATAATTTGTATTTGATACATTGTCAATATATTAATCTTGAACCGTCAATGAGGTATAATATAAGATAGTCAGTATCATACTGGTGGACGTACTGTTTTGATTTTGGTATAATAATGTAGTTCGATGTACCGTTTTGAGTTTATCGAAGTTTGAATATTTTTAATTTATATATATGAAAAATATTTTCAAATATAAAATAAATAAGATTAAATAAATTTCATATATTAAATATTCATCAATTATAAATAATGTTCTAAAAAAAACTTTATCAAATATAAGAAAATCAATATCAGTTAAGTAGTAAGGTTAAAATTTTTTAATAATTATTAAATTTATGAATAATTGTATTTAATATTCCTCAAATTTATGAGTAGTTATATATAATATTCATTAGATTTAAAATCAATATTGGTTTAACTTGTTTTACAAGTTTATATTATGCATCGACCGGTACAACTATTTTCGACCAGTATCATCAAAACAGGCTTCTACATATCGATACGGCCAGTACAGATAGAAATGAAATTAACTATCACCGATACCATTATGTCTCGAAACCGATATATACTTGTCGATATGGTATTGATAAAACTGGTACAATATATTACTCTATGCATAACTAATATGTGACATTTACCAAAATTAAATTCTAATTATTAAAATTAAAAGTTTTAAAATCTTCTATATAACTCACAATTGATTAGAAAGTCTAATCATTGAATAATATAATTTTCCCTATCATTTCTCATTTTTCTTCCTTCTTACATATAAAAGCCCTAAAGTAGACGACAAATTAAGTATATTTACAATTGTAAATATAATATGATTATATTATGCTAATATATCATAAAAAATGATTATAATATTAATAAAAGAATATATTAAAATTTATATAATATAAATTATTAATATGTTAAATATATAAAATTCTAACAGATTATAATATAAAAATAATAAATACAATATATATATATATATATAGATATATATGTACGAATTATCGATTTTAAAATTTAGGTTGACAGTGAAATCTAATGACATGAACTTTAGTGCAAAGTGAAGGTTGATAATTAATTACTTTGATTTTGGTTGAAGATTTCTTGGGTTTGGGTCCAAATCAGAATTTGAGATCCACCTGACAAGGCCGGTGGTGGAACACGAATGCCCCCCACCCTGAGGCTCTGAACCCCCCAGACCATGGGGCCATGGCCCCCATTAGCTTCAAGATCAAGAGTCGTGACTCAGGAAAGGCAGAATGTCTCTGGTCAATTTCAAATGGCTCCACCACCCCCAGCTTTCTTTTAATCAAAAAAGAGTTTCGAAATCTGCAGGTATGCACGTGTGTGTTCCCCTCCTCTCACGTGCATGACTCATGCAAAAAGAAAGTTATAACCGACCAAAAAAAA
>JBBYHM010000027.1:1973580-1989137 GCA_038381775.1 Adansonia rubrostipa
CCTGATTAGTTGAAATCACAGATATCTCATATGCTACCTTATATCAGTTTGTAAATGAAGCTAAACTATTGGACAACGACGATAGATCCGAAATTTTTGTTTTTCGTGGTCTCATCAGTGATATATATTTTTCCAATTCCCAATGTAATGGCATCAACGTTCATCAATTAAAGGAATCGTTATTACCTTATTAACCTCTCAAACTTTACAGCCAAAACTAACAACATGCAGATTAATCAAAATGTAGCACAAACAAGAAAACAAGGTAATCATTTCATCTCACACCTACTATTTGCTCTACAACTGCATATTGACGATAAAAGAATTGCTGTGAACTAGGGAATGATACATTCACCTTGTAAGCAGAAAGATCGGACGAGATTTGACTAAAAGCTTGAGCATTTTGCTTGAAAAGACGCATAATTGTACCACTTATTCCTGAGAACACACAACCAACAAGTGGATTTACATAAACCAATACCAACTACTACCATTTATAGCACACAAGCAGGTATGGTGTCAAAAGCTCAATTCAAAATAAATATACTTGAATGATGTAATCATCAACAAAATATCCAATCATACTCAAATATTTTACTCTCCCCCTTAGCTACACGTGTACAAAGAAAGTCACTTCACCATAGCCAGATAAGACGCACGAAAAATGTAATAAAATTATCGTGTCATATCTAGACAAAATGCACAAAGAATGTGATAAAATCACTTTGCCATATAAAAATAAGACGCGAATAAGGTGATGAAATCACTTTGACATATGCAAGTATGACATAAAAAATCGTATATGAAAAAACAAAGAAATCATTTTGCCACTCAGACGCCAAGAACCATCTATGTGATAAAATCATCTCACCATATTCAATCAAGACACCTAAAGCATGTCATAATTATTTTGGGAAATTTAAAATTCAAAACTGACAAAATATCCAATCATACTCAAACTTCTCGCCCCTTAACCTACATGTGTATGAAAGAAGTCACTTCACTATTACCAGATAAGAAGCACAAAATATTGATAAAATCACCTCGACATATTCAGACAAGACATGTGAAGTACGTGGTAAAATCACCTCGCTATATCCAGACAAGACACGCGAATAAGGTGGTGAAATCACTTCACCATATGCAAGTATGATATCAAAGATCGTATATAAAAGACATAAATAAATCACTTCGCCACTTACACGCCAAGAACCATTAGGACCCCTAAGCTACATGTTCACCTTGTCATATCCAGAAAAGATGCACAAATAACATAATAGAATCAACTCGCCATATCAAAACAAGACACGAAAAGCACATTATAAAATCACCTCGTCATATCCAGACAAGTTGCGCTAATAAGGTAATGAAATCAATTCTCATATGCAAGTATGACATCAAACTAATAAGGTAATGAAATCAATTCTCATATCCAAGTATGACATCAAAAATCACATATAAAATATGTAAAAAATCACTTCGCCACTCATACGCCAAGAACCATTGAGGCTCTTAAGGTACATGTATATGAGAAGTGACTTTGCATTATCCAGATAAGATACACAAAGAACGTGATTTTTATCACCTTGCTATATCTAGACAAAATATGAGAAACAATCTAGACAAAATATGTGAAGCACTTAATAAAATCATCTCGTCATATCTAAACAAGACACGCACATAAGGTAATGAAATCACTTCGCCTTATGCAGTATGATATCAAAGATCGCATATAAAAGACATAAAGAAATCACTTTACTGCTCATACGCCAAGAACCATTAGGAACCTTAAGCTCTACATGTAAGAGAGAAGTCATTTCGCTATATCCAGATAAGACATGCAAAGAACGTGATTAAATCACTTCGCCATATCCAGGCAAGACACGTGAACTTTATATAGAAAAATGAATGATAAGATGATTGATAGTTGACACAGTGGTGAGATGGGCACTATTTTATAACCCCTACCTCGCCAAGAGGGCAAATGTTGAGCTCATCGGGCTTATTCAATATTAGAACCCAAAGGGTAAACCCATTAGGAGGCTTACTCTCACACTTGGTAAAGACCTCAACACTTCTACTTTTAAGGATATTTAATCAAAATTTTGTTGATGCCTGCAGGGTAGTTTTTTGCTAGTCAAATATCAATCTCCAAAATTCAACCCCCCAGAATTGAATCTTAGGAATAAAAAAAATCCTATCAAATTAAATTGAATAAAGAATCTAAGGTAGAAAAATGATACAAAAAAAATAAAAAAAAAAGTGAAGAGTGGAAGTCAACTTTTTTGCAGGCAACTTTTGGACAAAGTCCTAATTGAGGCTTTTTTTTATAGAAATACTGTATTTTTTAATTCTCAAAATAGACCATTTCAGGATTAATTCCAGAAAACTTATCGATTTGAGTAGTGGATAAGTTCCTAACATTGTTGTTGGGAGCTCGCTTACTAAGAGGGTAGGTTTTTAATGCCTTCTCACATAGGGTCATGGACCTGTGAACCTGCACATATATTTCTAGCATTAGGTTATCTGAAAGGTTTCAAAAAGAGCTTTTCTATATAAGGAGCTTTCCAATATAAAAGTTTATGTTTTATTGAATTAAAAATTTTTCATATTTTTAGTATTGCTGTATTTTCTTTATATTTAGTTTTTGTTCATAATGGCATCATCCTTGTCTTCATCGTTTGAACACAGTCTGAGTAAAATGTATACATCTATGTTGTGGGACTATAACGGAAAAACAGTATTCTACTATTATGAAGTGAACTGCCCAACATGGAAGAAGTTGAATATTGGGATAAGGTTCTACAATTGTTCTAATTACAAGGTTTTTGATTGTGGATTTTTTAGGTGGCATGATGAACTACTCACAGAAATGATTATTTTTTTATTTATGAGTTGAAAAAAAAAAACGAGGATTTAAAGAGAGAATCGAAGTTAGAAAATGTAAAGTGACGAAGAAAGTTTAAGGTTACAACTGAAGTTAGAAACGAAATCATTGTAGAAGCAAGTGACTTTGGCAATGGAACATGTAGATGGTTTTAAGAGGAAAAAAATTTGTGCCTTGCTGGGATGTGTATTACTTGGATTATTTGTTTTTCAGAACTCCAATTAACATATGAGTATTACAGTTTACATTAACACAACATAGCATTATCGTTAATGCGAACTCTTTCCTGATGTGCTAGATTAATAAAGATATTTGTTACGATTATGGCCTTTATTCCTGCAAAGTTCATAATGCTTTGGTTAGTGTCTCTCCCTAATATCCATTTCATTATGAATACAACTTGAGTTTGGTCGACCTTTTAGATCTCTTTACATTTATGGATTAAGACACAGTTATGGATCACTATATTCTAGCCAACAAGCTTTATGCTTGACTGGTTGAAACTTATTCGATGGACATTAGATATAGTCTCTAGTCTATAAACATTGTCTACATATAACATACAATCTATATTGACATAAGCATAAGTAGTAGGAACATGTGAACAAGGGTACCTTTGTGCTTGAAACTTCCTACAGTCACAGCACCTCGTATTAAAATTGACCTTGTAGTTCGAAGCCACAACTCCCTCCTGTGGGTTTTCTAACTTTTTAACTAGAAAAGATTGATTTGCTCGCGTAAACGCAAGAACAAGGTAGGAGTTAGCTTGCCTTTGATTTTCTTGCATTGAATCTATGATTGTTTCATCGTATATATGGCTTGTCTCCATAATTGCTATCTGCTTATTCCCTATCTTAATAAATAGTTTTGTCAACCTAAAATATGTTGCGTAGACTAAAATAGTTATGGGAAGATGATAAGTCTCTTTTGACACTAAATTTATACATTTATCTAAGTTCGATCATATAGCGTCTTCGCTCATCATATGATTAAGCCCACTTTTCCCTTGGAATGTTAGTAATCCAGTCGGTTGCCTTTACGTTTTTCGCACAAAGATTGTCATAGTACAATTAAAAATGGTGTAGCCTTAACTTGTACACTATTAAAATCATATGTTAATTTGTGAATTTGTTAACAACTTGTTGATAAAAAAATTGAGAGGGTTATAAGATATTAAATAAACACAAATGCTTTTACATACCTATGTTAACAACACGTCAACGCAAGTCGTTATTGTTTAACTTCCTCATGAAGTTAGTTGCAATATGTCAAATACAATACATAAAATATACACTTGAAGCTTTCTTGGCACTATCAGAGTCTCTGATCACAAATTAGATAGATTCATGTTGATTAGAAATCAAGCATATGTTAGACTATGTAATAATATATCTACGCAAATTGTCGAGAAAAAATGACCATGCCTCATTTGTCTCACTTTCCATAATAGCAAAGGCAATTGGTATTATATTTCGATTATCATCTTGTGCAACAGCTAACAACAATGTTCCTTTGTATTTTTTTTATATAAAAATGCATCTTCTATTTCCACAACAAGCATACAAAAGGGAAAACCTTTAATGCAAGACTCGAATGTTTAAAAAAAATTGATGAAAAGTATGTTTACCTTGCACCATTCGTTGATCAAGTATGTAGATATGATTTGTAATTCTAGTATTGTGCTAGGAACAAATGTTGTATTGCATTTAACCATTTTGGTAAATCATTGTAAGATGTATCCCAATCGCCAAATAGTTGACAATTGCCTTCTATTTTGCTATCCATGCTTTCTTATAAAAGGTCATGTATACGTACTTATTCCGTATCTTGGCAACCAAAACTGAAACAAAAATAGTCGGATTTGCTTGAACCAAAGATAAAATGCATGAAAAAATCATATTAGAATCTAATTTCAGGTAATCTTGTAAAATTCATCTACATGTACAAATATGAGGGCCATTGTATTTTTTACTATAGTTGTTTCTTTTTAAATAATGTTTCTCTTATGCTCCAATTGCAACCTGGGTCATACATTATACACTTACCATGATATTTGTTTAGCATAGATTTTTACTACTCTGTAATCTACTAAGTTTTTGATGTTGTAGTGCTTAATAGCTAAAAGCACTACATCTTTCATTGCGAATTATATCCCAACACAGAGATCACCGGTAGATGGCTTCCAGCTTGACGGCATACCCAATATATGATCGTATTTTGGAAATTTTGCATTACGTTCAAATCAAGGTGCACATATGCTTTAGCATCACATTATACATCTAGTATAGTTGGATTTTGGGGGAGTCTAACAAAAGTTTTTCCAACCAAATAATTTTTAGTCTTGAGCCATCTAAACAGTCAGTTTGAGGGATTTCACCCAATAATTTAAGACATACATTGTTTCATTCCAACAGACTCCCCTCTATTAATGCCTCACCATCATCTGGTAGTCCTAGTTGAAGTGCAGCATCTTCTAGGGTAATCATGTATTCTCCGCGTGGAAGATGAAATGTGTGTATCTCGGGTCTCCATCGTTCAATCAAGATTTTTATTAGTCCATGATTGTATTGAGGAGTTCTAACTAAAGTTGCATGATAAAATTTGAATGACCTTAAACAGTCTATGATATAAGGATGTGGTTCTTCCAAAGCAAATTTACGGAGCCATAATTCGTGATCATAATTCTGTTAAAAAAGTTATTAGTAATAAAATTATAAATTTGCAATGTTTTAAATATATGATTAATAAAATTTTAGTACCTCGGATAATACTTTTAACGATATATGATTCTCTTGTAATCTTAATAATGATAGTGATGATGATGATAAAGTCATTCTATTAATTGAAAATATGCCTATAAGAAGAATTAAAATTCTTTTAACATTAAATTAATTTATCAAATTAAATCAGACCCTAAATAAATAACCTTAATTACAACATAAATAAATTTAATCATGATAATAAATGAAAAAGTTAAATATTATATTCTTTAAATAAAAAAACGTAAATCATACCTTAATCTTTTAAACAAATTTTAATTTCTAAAAAAAACATTAATTACAAAAAAAAAATTTAATCATGATAATAACTTACAAAACTAAATATTATATAATTTGAATAAAAATCCTAAATCATACCTTAATCTTTCAAACAAATTTTAACTGCTACAAAAAACTTAATTATAACAAAACTAAATTTAATCATGATAATGAATTATAAAGTTGAATATTAAATTATTTAAATAAAAGCTTAAATTATACCTTAATCTTTCAAATAAATTTCAACTTCTAAAAAAAAACACTTAATTACAATAAAACTATATTTAATCATAATAACAAATAACAAAGCTATATTTTATTATTGCAAGGAAAATTCTAAAAGTAAAAATAAACTATACCTTCAAAAAATTAACAAAAAATCTTTCAAAACTATAAATATGAATACTTGAACCTTAAAAATTTAATTAGCTCCTCTCTTTTTCTACTCATATTGACCAGGAGAGGTATTTCGAAAGTCCTTTTATAAATAACCCAAGCCCCTTTCCTTCTCCCTAATAATTTTAGGAAAAGACCTTCAAATTAAAAGTAACAAACCCTACAAAAAAATAACAAGGTCATAACCCTCCTCCTCGCTTGCACCAAGGTCATAGACCCTATCAAAAAATGGCAAGGCTCATAACCTTCCCCCTCCCCGAATTATTTGCAAAGGGAGGAGGGCTTCAGTAAGGTTCATGTTGCCTTCCCTTTAAATATTATTGGAGGAAGGTTGACCCTACCAAAATTGGCAGGATGGTTCCTTTGAAAGGGCGATTGGGAACTCACCTCCTTAATGGGTGAGTTCCTAACACATAAAACAAATATATTCGGAGAATTAATTTCGAAACATTTTGAGAATAAAAAATTAATTATATTATGATAAAAAAAAGTCCTAAGTTATTATGCCTTTTTCTTTAACACTAAAAACTTGGCTTACTGCTCCTTTTTTTTTCTTTCTTACTATTCTTCTTAAGTATTTTTTTTTTAGGTGGAGAGTTCTTTGCTTTTGCTCAATGTCTCCATATTTTCTTTCGAAAAGACAAGACATAGCATAGAAGACCTCCGACCAATGGAAAGCAAAGGAATGAAGGAAATTATATAAAAAATTTAAAAAAAAAGTGTTTTAGCTGACAGCACCCATTATTTTAAATTAGTTAATATAATAATAATAATAATAATAATTATTATTATTATTATTATATTAAACTAGAAACATAGACACTCAATACTTGTGTGGAAAAAATAGTGGACTGAAAAAAATGTTAAAAAATATATTATAAGAGAAAAAAAAAAGTTAAATATTATAGTTTATGATAAAGTGGTAATTTATTAAAGAGAAAGTGAACACCTTTTTTAAAAAAAAATATGTGAATAGTTTTTAAATATAAAACTACTTAATTAATTCTAATATTATTAATTTAATTAAGTTTTTAAGTAAATTCATTAGCACAGTTGATATTATTTAACTTGTAATATTAAATTCAGTTAATTATTTTTATAATAGTATAGATGTAATAATTGATAATCAAATTTGTTCAAGGATTAAATTATCAGTTCGGTTTGTATTTAGTTAGATTAGATAATTTTTTTCAATTCATATTCGTATATTTTTATATCATAAATATGTATAAAGTATTATATATTTATATAAATTTTGTTACGTTAGTAACTAATCTTATATAAATTTTAATATATTCATATATTTATATTATATTCAATTACTTTTAATATTATATCATATTTTAATTATTTTTAATATATTTTAATTTTATCATATTCAAAAGTATTAAAAATAATCAACACTTATCAGAAAAAAAACCTTAAAAAGAATTATTTGGATTCCATTTATCTAATCTCAAGTTTTCTCGAACTTTGAGGTAATGAAGCAAAAGCAAAATTCGAGCCTTTACATACTTGAAAATTCAAAGGAAACTTCTTCTTGGCACTACAAAAGGCCTAACATTGACCCTTGGCAAAGAGTAAAGAATCACCCAGTTTCAGACAAACTTAAATTACCAAGTTTTCTTTTTTCCATTGTTTTTTTAAAGTTATGTACGCTTAAATTACTTAATTTAAAGACCAAGTTTTCTGAAAAAATATATATTTATTGCATTATTTTTTTTAATTTTATGAAAATAATTAATTTATTATAATTAAAAGATATTTATAAATATCGTTAATCAAGCTCTAATTTAAACAAATTTTAAACTATTTATTATAAAAAGAATATATATATATATATATTCTTTTTACCTAAAACAAGATAAGCTAGATATGCCTTTCTTAAAGTGTTTATTTATATTTTCACTATTTTTTTTGTTACACAAATAAACTACTTCGATTCACATATAAGTTTTTATTGAAAATTCCTTTTGCATTTTTTTTGGATTAATTTTTATCGAGTTACCATTCAATTGTTCACTTTTCTCAAAGTCAAAAATTATTAATCATGATTTTATTTTTATTTAAATTAATTATTTTTAATTTTCAAATTTTTATTTGTTTAATTATTTTTTAATATTTCGTATATTATTTATTAATTTATTTATAAAATTAAAAAAAATTATATTATCTATATATAACGTCATTTTTCATAATAATGTACGTAAAAGTTTATGTTTAAATTATTTTGGAAGGTAACCAACCGTATTTTGAAACGTGTCCGTGGCCCAAACTGAAGCTGACGTCAGCAAAAAAATCTAACAGTAATGACACCATTTGAAGCATAGAATCTCCAAAGCCTTAAACTTCCTTTTTCGTATAAATTTGATTTCCTTGGCGCCATAATTCTCACATCATCTCTTCATTTAGTTTTTTGCCTTTTGTTTCTCCCTTTGATTTCCTTCCTCAAATCTCTCAAAATTTCTTTCGAAACTTCTCCTTCTCTTTCGAATTCGTGTAAGTCTTCTATTTGTCTTTCGATTGTCTTCGATATTTCTTTTCTTCCTTCGTTCTAATATCTCTTCGAATTGTTCTTTCTCTTTGTGTTTTTGGTATTTTCAGTGATTTTTCTTCTTCGTTCTGATCTCTCTCTTTCGATTTTGGGTGAGTTTCTCGATCTTTTCTATATACGTTTTGCCATGATTGCTGATCTCTGTGCGTGTGTGTGCTTTTTTCTTTTTTTTTCAATTCATTTGATCATCTTGCAATTTGCAAACTCTGTTTGAAATTTTCGTTGGATTTGAGATTGCTTGTTTATTTTCTTACTGCCAGTTGAATTTGATCATTAAACATTTTGTTAATCATAGTCAAAAGCTATAATGCAGAAATTAAGATTTCCTTAAACATAATAGTTCGCCGTTATTCTAATAGATTACAAGCTATATTATTTAGATTTAGTCGATTATCATATACGAATATGTGTTCAATATATTTATATTTATTTTTAAAAAATATATATCATTTGCATATTTAAATATGCGTTAGATATAGACATTGGATATAAATACGTTAACTAAAATGAAAAGTTTGAATACTATAGATTACAAGTAAAATAGTTGTAATCATCAAGGCAGCTATGAATTACTTGACTTAATTGACTAATTAAATTTAAACTAAATTTGTTATGTTGAACCAATCATCAAGTTAGATAACGCAATTATAATCTTTTATTTCATGTTATTCGGATTTAAAAATAATATTAAATATGTATATTTATTTGACATAAATATATTTAATTTTTTAAAAAAATATATATTTAAAAGATTATATCATCGTATCTATATAGATACAAACATATGTCAAATGTGGAATACTAATATGTTATGAAATTTATTAGCATTATGCACGTTAAATTCAGCAATTATGATTAAATGCAGCTTTAATACTAATGCTAAATGAGGTTTTAAAACTTATTTGTTAACAATTGTTTCTATTTTTATTTTATTTTTTTGAAATCGCAGTTAAAAGTGATTGCCTAATTGGAGAGGGATCGAAATGGCCAAGACAATTAGGCTCAGCGGCTTTGCTTCAGCTATGACGGTCGACGAAGTGAAGAAATTCCTGGAGGCCTACACGGGGGAAGATAGCATTCTGGCAGTCAAAGTTGGGAAAAAAGAAAGGGCAAGAGCACATGCCAATGTCCAGTTTAAAAGCATGGAAGATGTTGAAAGGATCTTATCTTGGACGGCAAATCGAGCTCTTTGGCACAACGATTCTTTTTTGACAGCACGACCATTGAAACATGACATCATCCCACAACCAAGTGCTCTCCACAGCATCGATGATTTGATGTTGCATTTTGGTTACCCGGTGTCGAAAGACAAGTTTTCTGTGCTTTGGAATCAAGCTCATGTCTGCTTCAAGTATGGTCAGAAATTGGACAGATTATACTTCTTTCTGTCGTATAATTCTGTGGACTACAAGCTTGAATTGTTCGACGACAATGTTTGGCAAATTGTTTTACATTACCTACCTGCTCAAAGCAAGAAATGTCTGCTCATTCAGGTATGTTTCGACATCCATGGTTTAACTGGGATTGATTGGATTTCCTATTCTCTTTATGTTCTGGTTGGAAGAATTAGACATGGTTTTGACCTAGTGAGTACTGATTTCTAAGACTTACATTACCATCCTATTTTACTCTAAGACTGGAGTATTTAAGACACGAATATAAGCATTAAATTTTTTTCAAAGATTTTCATATAGTTGAAGGGTTTTTGATCATATTCACGTATCCATGTGCAAATTATGCCCAACATAATTATGTTAAAAAAATTAAGAGTCAGAACAAAATAGCTATCATCTGATAACAATAAACTCAAAATAAAAAGAGATAAAAAAGTCAAAAAACTTTTATTAGATAACTCTAATTAAAATTCTATCATATATATTGTTAGGGTTCTTTAGCAAAAGGTGAGTGGATACTGATTTAGCCAAAAATTCTTTTTAGTGGATTGAAAAATTAATACAATATATTATCTATCATAATATAGAATTAGAAACGAGTGAATATAAAATTTTTCATACATAATATTTGAATATATATACAAAAAAGAAAAAAGAAAACATAATGTATGCTTCTATATACAATTGTTCACTATGGATTTAATATATTGTTTAGAGGAGTCAATAAAAAAGTCTTGCAACCAATGTGATGTCAAACATAAGCTACTGAATTTATTTGTTGTTTCTAATATGACCCCTTTTTTTTTAGAAAAATAAAAACAAAGGGTTTTATTTTTTATATAAATTATAATAAAAATTAAGGGACATACAATAGTTAGAATTTGAGATTTCAAGTAATACTAAGATTTCAATCTATAAGTAATGGATTTGAATGAGATGAAAGAGATTAGCTCATGTTCAGTAGCTCAAGATCCAAGGGGTTGTCGTCAAAAAAATAGTTTTAAATTGGAAGTTTTATTTAATAAGGAGTCAATATAAATTCTAGTTTTTAATTCTAGCAAATGCTTCTTTTTCTTTTTCTTTTTCTTTTTTCAAAAAATTAGTGGAATTTTCTTATAGAAAAATTTGCTGCCTCTAATATGGTATGTTTCTAACATGGTAACAAATTTATAGTTTAATTAATATATTTTTAATTGCTAAAATATATAAAAAAAAAATTGACAAATTGTATATAATGAAAAGAGAAAATGAGTAATCAAACCATTAATATGATTTGGTACTTATTTTCCTACTAGTTTTCATCTAAATAGAGTATACTTTATGATAAAAAAATAAATTTATATTTTTTTAATATAAAAAGAGGTTGCACCTTCGATATTATAATAGAATGAGTTGCATATATCAAAAGTGATTGCATGAACTAATTGTATTAAACCGGTTCAAAATCCTATAGTTTATGCAATAATAGATCACTTATTTTAAGTGGTTTTTCATTCTTTTATTTTCTATGCATACAACTCTTCGTTAGTATATATTTTAGTCCCCATAGCATTACTATCTTTGCCTCCATGATGTTTTAAAAATTTGTGGGATAATGTCGTTGGGGGATTACTGACTTAATTTTATCCTTATTATAGTTACTTGGGGCCCCTCGGATCTATGAGAAAGATGCAGCTGCTGCTGGTCTCAGCTCATCAAGGGAAGTTTCAGAGGATGACTTGTGGATTAGGGAAATTGATTTCACTCCCGGTAATTGTATTGGTCAATCTTCTGCTTTATGTTTAGAGATTCCTCTACCAGTCCAACTCCCAAGATTTGATGAAAATTTTCGCTATAAGAAAGTTGAAGACAATTTTGTTCTCCAGAATGGGAAACCTTTTTCATCCAACCCTGATCTTGTTCCCATTATAAGTCCCCCTCCTGGTTTTAATTTGCCTTATAGTATCTTGTTTAAAGTGAAATCTTTGGTCCAAAACGGTTTTCTTCCTCCCACAACTCTCGATGCCAGGTTCTTTGAGTTGGTCGATCCCAGCAGGGTCGAAACTGTATTCATAGAACATGCATTGGAGAAACTGTCTAACCGCGGAGATTGTTGCTATGAACCTGTTAAGTGGCTGAATGAGCTGTACAAGGAGTACCGCAACTTGGGAAAACCTCTTAGACCTATGTTTCCTGCCGATGAAGGATTGGTTGCTGTGAGAAGGATCCAAGTTACCCCATCAAAGGTATATTTCTGTGGTCCGGATGTGAATATTTCTAATCGTGTTCTTCGTAATTATATTAAAGACATCGATAATTTCCTTCGAGTTTCTTTTGTTGACGAGGAACTACGGAAGATTCATTCGACAGATTTGTCTTCAAGCACATCTGTTAGTGATGGACAGCCCACCAGAATTTATCAAAGGATATTATCAACTCTGAAAAATGGTGTTGTTATTGGGGACAAGAAATTTGAGTTTCTTGCTTGTTCAACAAGTCAGCTACGAGAAAACTCCATTTGGATGTTTGCATCAAAACCGGGGCTTACTGCGGTGCACATCAGAGAGAAAATGGGTCATTTTCATGTCATAAGGAATGTGGCCAAGTATGCTGCTAGATTAGGTCAGTCTTTAAGCTCATCCATTGAAACTCTTCAAGTGAAACCGAATGAAATTGAGATCATTACAGACATTGAAGTCGAAACTGGTGGGAATAAGTATAATTTCTCCGAAGGCATCGGAAAGATATCTGCTAAACTTGCCAAGCAAGTGGCCATGAAATGTGAGTTGAAAAATACTCCAGCAGCATATCAAATCCGGTATGGTGGTTACAAAGGAGTCGTAGCTGTGGATCCAACTTCATCAGTCAAACTATCATTGAGAAAGAGTATGCGGAAGTTTGATGCTGATAGCACAAGTCTTGATGTTTTGTCATGGAGCAAGTATCATGCTTGTTATCTCAATCGCCAAATAATCATCCTTATGTCAACTCTTGGGGTTAGAGATAGTGTTTTCGAAGAAAAACAGAAGAAGTTTTTACATGAATTGAATGAAATTTTGGTGTATCCAGACAAAGCAATGGAGGCACTGGATAAGATATCCCATGGTGAAATTACCAGGGTTCTAAGAGAAATGCTTTCGTGTGGTTATAACCCCGATTCAGAACCGTTTCTGTCAATGACGCTACGAACGATTCGTGCGTCGAAATTGCTAGATTTGAGGACCAAAACAAGGATTTTCATTGAGAAAGGAAGAACCATGATGGGATGTCTCGATGAAACTGGGAATTTAGAATATGGTCAGGTGTTCGTCCAGTATTCCGACCCCAAACCGAAGCAATTTTCCAACTATTCTATCTTCACATTTAACGATGGCAGATCGAATCAAAACTGCCATGTTGTTCAAGGGAAGGTCGTTGTTGCTAAAAATCCTTGTTTGCACCCTGGAGACCTACGGGTTCTGCAGGCTGTCGATGTCCCGGTTTTGCATCACATGGTGGATTGCATTGTTTTCCCACAGAAAGGACCTAGGTATGACTATCCAATATTCATATGCTTTTCTGAAGTGTTTTTGAAATATGAAATTTGTTTGATGTTAATATCTATTTTATCCGAATTAGGTTAAACTATTAGATATAGTATGTGTTTAACACATATATATTTTAATTTTTAATTTTTTTATATTTGAAAAATTATACCTCGTATCATTGTCAGAATATGTGCCAAATAAAAATATTAGACACAATTAATTTTAAAAAAAAATAAAGTGTCCGGATAGTATAAGTTAATATATAAATTTTCAAACTCATTTTATATTTACTTAGTACTGTGTATATTTTTCTTATTAAATAAGTTGAAGACTATAGTTCAGGATCTTTCTGCTTTTATTACCTCTTTAAACAAAATCCTACCTAGCAAAAGTTCAGAGATAAATATTTTATGATAGACTTTTAGCTATGTTTATCTGATTTTTTATTTTTTAAATATTTATTTTTGATATTTATATTTGATGTATATTCAAATATAAATATCAAAATAATTTTTTAAGAATCTTTTAAAAATATAAAAATATTAAAAAAATATGTTCGATAGTTATATCTAAATTTGAGTAAGGTAAGCCTTTAGTCCTTGTAAGATTAATATATGGTAACATTAAACATTTTCTTTTTCTACTTAATTATCTACGTGTTTCTTTCTATGGTTAAAATACTTGATTTGCTGATGACGTTGACATGGTCAATCAGGCCTCATCCAAATGAATGTTCTGGTAGTGATCTGGATGGCGATCTGTATTTCGTTTCTTGGGATGAAGATCTCATCCCTACCTGCACATTTCCACCCATGGATTATCCAGCAGCTCAAAGTACCCTTTTGGATCATGATGTCACCATAGAGGTATTTTGCTCAAATCATACAGTAAAAATTAAGGTTCATATTACTATTTCATGAATCATGTCTTCTAAATTCTAATTATATGGAGTCATATTTTCTGAAGTTTTCAAATCTTCATTGTTATTTCTTATTTACTATGTATCGACTATATTATTTGGATTCGAGATGAATGTCAGATTAAGATATATGTTTAACTTAAGTATATTCAATTTTTTTAGAACTTTTTATATATTTAAAAAATTATAACGTAAATACTTTAAAAAAATAAAAAAAATCCAAATAACATAACGTGTCAATCCTCACAATCCTTAGAGAAATTCTTAACAACCAAGTAAGGCAGTATGAAGAAATAAATGAAAATCTTAGAATCTTGAATTCTGTATCTTTACATCCGTCAAGAAAGGAATCAATATATGCTTCTGTATGTGTTAAATTTTATTTGCAATTTCAAAACACATTATCTGATAATTCATAGATCTATATTATATTTATATTATTTTATCATATTATAATTATGTTTAAAATATTCTATATTTATATTTATGTTACTTGGACTCAGGTGTCAATGTCGAATGGATGTATAAGTTCAATACGTATATATCTAATTTTTTAAAGTTTTTTATATATTTAGAGGATCATATCTCCATATCCATATCTAAAAATGTCTCAGATATGAGCGTCGAACATGAGTACATAGAGAAAAATGAAGAATTAGAGCAACATATATTTAGATAAATTTTGATATGTTAATAATTCATATTATATAAAATTTAAATATTTTTATATTTGTATTGTATCATATTTTAATTATTTTTTAATAATGTCTCTTATTAATTGGTCTAATATATACACACACATGAATGTACAGGAGGTGGCGGAGTATTTTGCCAATTACATTCTGAATGACAGCTTAGGGGTC
>JBBYHM010000027.1:2013957-2030708 GCA_038381775.1 Adansonia rubrostipa
AAATGAAAAAAATAATAATAATAAGTATTAACTTAATTGCATTTAAATATATAACATTATATTTGTTATATTATTTTCTCTATTAAATATGTTACATTTATATTATATTTTTTATATTTTATAAGTTTATGTTAAAAATAATCTGGTGGTGCCCTAAAAAGATATTTTTCAAAAGAAAATGTTGCGCCCAAAATGGTAAAATACATCTAAATACACCGAATCAAACCCTAAAACCCTTCCATTTTTCATTTTTTTGCCACCAAAGCCACCCTCTTTCTTAAACCCTAAACCCCTTATATTCTCCCCAGGAAAAAATCAAAACCCAACTGCTTTCTTAGTTACTCCCATGGCTATGTTTTCACTGGCAATCAGAGCTCGAGCTAAAGCCAGCCCACTCCGAACATGGCGAGCCTTACATTTTCGCAACATCTGCAGCTGTCGTCTCGGTTTAACCACGTCGGAGTCCGACCCGACTGACACACCTGTGGCAGGGACCAAGTTTCTTGAGTCGTTTAAAGAAGAGTTCGAGATTGGGTCTCGGGTAATTTCACTTGAAACGGGTAAAATTGCTCGTTTTGCTAATGGAGCTGTTGTCTTGGGCATGGAAGATACCAAAGTTTTGTCCACTGTTGCTGCCGGTAAAGGCGACGCTGTTCGAGACTTCTTACCTCTCACTGTAAGTAATATTATTCAAATCTTATCTTTTTTTTTTTAACAAAAAAAAAGAGGAAAAAAAACTTGAGGGTAATTTGAACATCTTTAATGTTTTAGTTTTCATTTTGGGGTGCAATGTAATATTGGATCATTGTTATTAAAATATGTTTATTTCCAATATCAAGGTTCTAAGGTTGCTTAATTATCTAGGTTCTGTTCGGTTGGTAATTTTGCTTCTTGCGTATTTATACCTTGCTTTTAATTTATGTCTTAGTTTTTTGTTTTTCACTTGCCATTAAGACAAAAAACAAATAGTTTGTTCTTGAAGAATGTTTGTAATTATGGAAGAAAAAGCAATTTATTGCTTTTTTTAAAGTTTATGAAAGTTGGGTTTGTAAAATTGTGTTTAGTTGTTATTTGTTTATCACTATTAGGTTTTTGCTTCATCAAAATTTGTTATATAAAGTAAACAGTAGAAAGTAAATCTATGATGAGAAAAGCAAAAATAAAACCATGCATTTTTCTTACTTAGAAAATTCATTTTTTAGTTCTTACGGACTTCTATTATCTGATTTTGCATCAAAACCAAGTTTTTGCACTTTTGATCTTGGAAGCAAGAACGAGTAGGAAAATTAATGAAAAATGGAGTCTATTAACTATTGAATATTGATTCCAGTTTTGAAATTTCATGGATGGTGGACATCTCTTGCGTGTATGTTAGTGTTGGCTATTATGTGGTCTCATTGGGTTTTCCTTCTTGTAAGGTTGATTATCAAGAGAAGCAATTTGCTCAAGGTGTGATTCCAAATACATTCATGCGGAGGGAGGGTGCTCCAAAAGAACGTGAACTTTTGTGTGGTCGTCTCATTGATAGGCCCATGCGGCCTCTTTTTCCAGCTGGCTTTTACCATGAAGTCCAGGTGTTGTTACTTCTCAGATTCAAGCATGCATACACACACAGACATGCATTTCAATTTTTCGTTTGATTGACATTGCTGGATTCAATAGGTAATGGCAAGTGTTCTTTCTTCTGATGGCAAACAAGATCCAGATGTGTTGGCAGCTAATGCGACATCTGCTGCTCTTATGTTATCAGATATTCCATGGGGTGGACCCATTGGAGTGATACGGATAGGGAGAATTTGCGGGCAGTTCATTGTTAATCCAACTATGGATGAGGTATTAACATAAGCTGTTCTTTAGTTACGGATGCTGATTTAGGTATCGCTTTTGTGATTATCACAAGTAGTCTTAGGTCAAGTGTAGAGTTTGACTTAATTTTAATTGCCAATTTACCTTTTTTTTTTTCTAACAATGGTAAGGAGTTAGTCATTAGACGCTCATGATGTAGGTATCTCCTTTGCTACGTATGTTATTGTGTTTTGCACATTGCACAGAATGTTAATTGTTGTTATTTGGAGAGTAAAGTTGTTATGAGTTTGTCTAACCTGTATTGCAGTTGCTTTTAAGCTTTGTAAACCTCTGCAAATCTGCAGACAATGGCACTTGATCTCTTTTGCTTATCCTCTGATCAGTGTTTCTATGGTGCGATTCAGCTTAGTTTAAGTGATCTCAACTTGGTCTATGCCTGTACGAAGGACAAAACCTTGATGATAGATGTGCAAGCTCGTGAAATCACCGAGAAAGATTTAGAAGCTGGTTTAAGGCTGGCTCATCCAGAAGTGAGTCGTAGGATTGTCATATACTTTTGTTGGGTCTATCAGTTAATGCAAATGTCATTAAGATGGTTTATTGATTCAGGCAGTTAAATATCTTGAACCTCAAATCAGACTGGCTGCAAGAGCTGGCAAACAAAAGAAGGAATACAAATTGTCCATGGTCTCAGAACAAATCTTTGAAAAAGTCAGAAACCTAGCAGAAGGACCAATTGATGCTGTTTTCACTGATCCTTCCTATGGCAAGGTGAATACATTCTCCATTTTTCACTTCTTTCGCTCTAGATATGTATATGTTTATTTATATATACAAATGCATTAGAGTTGCATTTTTTTATGTATTCTTGAGTTTCATGCTGTGGTAATTTTTAATAGTACAGTTTGAACGTGGAGAGGCTTTAGAGAAGATAACTCAGGAAGTAAAAAGTGCACTTGAAGAAGAATGTGATGAGGAAAGCTTAAAAGTTCTGCCAAAGGTTGTGGACACTGTCAGGAAAAAGGTGAGCTATGGATGAAGCTTTAAAATGAATTACTTCTTTTTTTGGCTTAACAAAAGATTTGATTACATAAAAAGTATAACTATGGATTCTCTGTGATCTTTAGCAACCTATAACCTGTTGTCAAGAAATAGATGGAATTAAGGTTACTACCTTAAAACTGAAACAGGGGTTGGAAATTGGATCATTTTGTTACTTCACTCTTATATTTTTGCCTATCCTTGTTCTTAAACCTCTTGAAGTTCGCATAGCTCAAGTTGAATTAAAAATATCAGGTTGTTCGCAAAAGAATTATTTCTGAAGGATCTAGAGTTGATGGGAGACATCTTGATGAAGTTAGGCCAATATACTGTGAGGCTGGCCATTTGCCTATATTGCATGGATCGGCTCTGTTTAACCGTGGAGATACTCAGGTTAAAACACATTTTTCCTTGTCTCCACATCTAGATATGTTTAGGTTTGACCCTTCTTTGAACTCAATGGTCATATTTGATGTTTTGTTTCAGGTTCTTTGTACTGTGACACTTGGAGCACCTCAGGATGCTCAACGCCTGGACTCCTTGGTCGGTCCCCCAACAAAGCGCTTCATGCTTCACTATAGTTTTCCACCATTTTGTATCAATGAAATCGGTAAACGAGCTGGCCTGAACAGACGTGAAGTAGGGCATGGTAATCCGTTTTCTTAGTCATCATAAAATGTGTGTGCATGTATGTAAAAAGGTTCTACCCATTTAGATGACGTTTGTGCTTCTCTCTTTTGTCACCGTCTCCATAGGAACTCTTGCGGAGAAAGCTCTTCTTGCTGTATTACCTCCCGAAGATGATTTCCCGTACACTGTTCGCCTTAATTCCGAAGTAATGGCTTCAGATGGTTCAACATCAATGGCTACTGTTTGTGGAGGTATCCTTTCCTAGCTGTAATAAGTCTTCTTCTTAAAATATGCTCAGGTTGACAGTTTTGTGTGTGGATAAATCAGTAAAAATTATTTCCTCTTAAATATAAACTAATCATGTTTTAGTCTGATGGTGTTTACTTATACAGGCAGTATGGCTTTGATGGATGCTGGCATTCCATTACGAGAACATGTTGCAGGTGTTTCAGTGGGTCTTGTTACCGACGTAGACCCTGAAACTGGTGAAATTAGGGACTATCGTATATTGACTGATATTTTGGTGAGATGTTTTACTTGACCTATTTTGACATATTGCTTATGTGACATTTATTTTATTGAATAATAAAACCTTAAAACAGATGTTAGAAATCAACACTTGTCGTTATTCTTCCTTTGATTATGTATTTAGTACTTGTTGTCGGTATTCTTTTATTTACTTAATGATACCTCTACTATCATGGCCTAAACATTTAGCTGTATGGTTCCAAGGTCTTGTTTTTAAAGATAAGTACTTTTGTGACCTCAATAATGTGATCTCTCTAGGGTCTGGAAGATCATCTGGGAGACATGGACTTCAAGATTGCTGGGACAAGGAATGGAGTTACAGCAATTCAATTGGATATAAAACCTGCTGGAATTCCTTTAGATATAATATGTGAGTGTTTAGAGTCTGCACGTAAAGGACGCCTTCAAATCCTTGATCACATGGAGCAAGAGATTAGTGCACCGCGAACTCAAGATGATCGAAATTCTCCTCGACTAGGTTCATATCCTCATATGTTTGTTAGCTCTTGATTTTGCTCTTAACTAGCTGAGATACTCTGCAACAATTGATTTTATACATTAACTGAAAACATATGATTTGTGATGCAGTTACATTGAAGTTTAGCAATGATGCTATTCGGCGATTCATTGGGCCTCTGGGTGCTCTTAAAAGAAAAATCGAACAGGAAACAGGTGGGTTTTGAACTTGAAAAACATTTTACATTTATTTGGGGAGGTAATTTGATTGTGATTGAGCTTTTGATCATTTCCCTTATGATGATACTCTTACTGGAATAATGTCATGAACAATTTTCTTAATTCACAATTCCTTTTTTTTTAAGGAAGTAACATGAGTTCCTTTTTATGTATGCTCACAATTGTTTCCTTTCTGATTACCGACATTGAGGATATAGATTTCCACCCTTCATATCGGACATGAAGATGATTTATGCTTTGTTAAACTCGAGCTTGGTTTGGCAGCCATTAAAACTATATTTGTGCTGCAGATTAAGTAATATCTTTTCTATCATGGAGATTGATGGACATGTTTTTTTTTTATTTTTTTTATTTTTCAGACTTTGCTGATTAATATGTTACTGCTGCAAATTATAGTTGTATATGTGCATTTACCTATCATCGGTTGTTTAATAATCATGTTGATGCTTTTCAAAATTCAGGTGCACGGATCTCCGTAGGTGATGGAACAATTACTATAGCTGCTAAGAATCAGGCTGTGATGGAGAAAGTGCAAGATAAGGTATTCATATCGTTCCGTGTTTTAATTGACATCTGATACTCCTCTAGTTTATTGTAGATATATGCAAAAATTTTTATACTCATTCATTGTACATATTACCTCCAATTTGAAAAGTCATTGAAGGCTTTTTTGCAAATTTAATGTACTATAATACTGGTAATCACTTTGACTAACTAAAAGTATGCAGATTTCTGGGGAATGGGGATTGTTTTCAAATTTAAATTCCTTGAACCTTTGGTAGTTGCTGCTTGAATAATTCCTTTTTCATTGTTACCACTAAAATAAACCTCACAGATAGAATTTGAATTTTTTTTTTTGGGGGGGGGGTGTTAATGCATGCCGGGCATTAATTTTGTCCATCTTGCTGCTAGTTTATAAGAGTATGCGATTTCCTGTTAATCATGCTTTATCCTAATTAAATGCATTAAGTAATCCTTTGTGCACTACAGGTTGATTTCATAGTTGGCCGTGAAATTGTAGTTGGAGGAATCTATAAAGGCGTCGTGACATCAATCAAAGAATACGGTGCCTTTGTGGAGTTTAATGGTGGACAGCAAGGTCTGCTACACATTTCCGAGTTGTCGCATGAACCGGTAGGTGATAAAACATTAGTACTAGCTTGGAGTAGTGTGGCGCTGTTGATTTTATCTATGTCACTTTCTTTCTCTGAATGCCTTTTCTGATTCATATTATTTGGCTACATTTTTTCTTATCCATTTTCGGCTCATGTATATGGTTGCTCAGAGTCCTATTGTTTTATTTTAATTTGAAGACTTGGCAAACTTTCATAGTCATGTATCTGATAATCAGTTGTTATGATCAGTCAAGATCATGAAAAATATCAGAATCAGATGATAATGCTTCAGGAACACACGGAATACTAAATTATCGATATTAACAATTAATAACTAGAGTATGCTATGTTTAGGGTTTATGTGTGTTTTATATGAACTGTTTATTTTACAAAGCTTTTATATAAATATTGAAGGCCGTAAAAAATATGTATTTATCTTTTCATCAGGTGTCTCGGGTTTCGGACATGGTGTCCGTTGGCCAGCAAATTTCTTTGATGTGTATTGGGCAAGATGTTCGTGGTAATATCAAATTATCTCGTAAAGCAACTTTACCTCAGCCTGAGTCTGAGGCAAAAAGTGTAGTCGAAGGATCTGCTCCTATTACTAAAGAAACACCAAATATTTGGGCACCACTTGAGAATGTGAAGTCTACTCTTGAGGAGTTGCCTCTGAGCAAAAAGGAGAATACTGCATCAAACCCGTCTGCCTCTTTACCAACAGTCATAATTCGAAGTGCTGCCGAGTGTGATGAGGAAGAGAAATCTGCTGGTTTGAGTACGACTTCCAAAAGTGCACCTAAACGAAAGGCTACGTTGAAAAGAGATAATAAGCTGAAAACAGCCCAGTCTTCTGACAACAAATCTGATTCAACTCTCAGCAGTCTGTTATCAAAATCCTTATCTCGAATGTATGGGGGGAAAGAATTATTTTCCAAAGATGAAGATGAAGGTGAGAGTAATCTGAATAATCAGAATGGCAGGAAAACTGATGTTAAGGCTCCTATAACACCTGAAAAGCTGAAGCTAGGAATGAAGGTTACCGCCAAGATTTATCAAATTCGTGCACGGGGTTTGGTTCTTGATTTGGGCAGTGGAATTCGTGGCATGTATAGGTTTGAGGTATGTATCCTTTTGTCTGATACCGCTACTGCTTTTTTACTAAAAGGTCTTGTCTCTTTCCATGCTATCACCACCCTTTGCCCAAATATGACCTTTCATTATCATTTTTTTGACTGGCTATAATTTTTTCGCATCATTTCTATTCCAGTGGTAATGTTTTAAGACCCTTTCATTTTCTTCATAGGTGGCCTATCAACCTATGTTACTAGGACGTAGGGTAAGTGTCAGATACAAGTATGTATCCAGCATAGGTGTGCTCAATTTTTATTTATGTATTTATTTATTTTTACATAGTTGAAGGATTATACCTTTATACCTATATCTATGTATGTGTTGAAAATGGGTGTTGGACACAGATACTTTAGGGAAATTGAAGAGTCAGGGTATCATGGTATCAACTAACTGGTTAATGATTTGCTGTTGGAAGTCACTTATCTTAATTTCCTTGCAGCCTAATGGTGAAAAGGAGTTTACCATAGGCGATGAGTTGCGAGTGCAGTGTTCAAGTTTTACAAGTAAAGGTATCCCAGTCATGTCCATAGTGGATGAAGAATGATAGCACATTCCGCAGTCTTTCCTGGGAATAACGTCTTGTAGATGGTGCTGTGATTGTGTTCGACGGATACTCTTGTTCCGGTGACCGAACATTATCAAATTGTTGATGCTGTTTTGGTAACGAGCATGCATTGAGAAGGCCTGTGCCTCTGAATCTGGTTTAGAGAAATAAATTTACCCTGAATCGCTGGAGGAAGCTTTTGTAACCTGTCTAATCTATGGAAATTCTAGTGTCACGGGCCGAGACTCAAGCTGTAAGCTTGTGTGGCATTTGAATCCGGGGAAAACTCTCGGACAGTGACACTAGAACTAGGTAGAAAACCGGCTGTACAAGCAAGGGTAGCCTTTACCATTGGGCGAACCATCAAGCTTAAAATGCATGATATATGGTTTTGCACTCTTTAAACCTCAAGGATTTTGATAATTATTTAGGAATTTGATCCTTCATTGATGGTATAAGTAATATTATGAATCGAGTATAGAAATGTTTGCAGCTTGTAACTAGGGTTTTTGGTACCGTACCGATACTAGTACTATTGGTTGAGAGGCACTAGTTTTGAATAAAATCAATGCGGTATTGATATTGTACTATTTTGATTTTTGCTTCAGAGTTTTGATCGATATCGACCTATAATTTGTATGAGTGTGGACTAAGATTTTGATTTTTTTTTCTTTTTTTAAAAAAAATCTTCATTTAATTTGATTTTTTAATCAATTCCTAATTTTTTTCTCTCATAACCATTTTTATTTTTCTTATAATTTCATTCAAAAATAAAATATGTTCTAATCCAATTAATAATAATAATTTTTATATTTATTTTATAATAAGAAAAGTCATTTCTTAAGAATAGTTGAATGAACTAAAGCTGTAGGTGAGAATATATGTATATATATATGTATATATGTATATATCTGTGTGTGTATGTTTATATTGCAAATATTTGTTTTATTCAACTTTTGGCATAGCTTATGCATCTACTTCCACAAGGAAAAACTATGCGCCAGGCGGCCTTGATTTAGGCTTCACTTTCATTGTTTCATCCTTGTTTTGCAATTGTTGCGGGCTCAGCAACTTCCAAGGGTGAACTACACGACGCCTTGCAGCTTTAGTAATAATACAATGCTATTGCCGGAGTCAAGAAACTGAGTTGCTTCTCAACATCATTCAACCCTTGCTTTCTTCAATTTCAAACCCGAAACTCTTTGCCTTTGAAAACAAAATTCCAGCTACTTCTTTAGCTCAGAACAGCCTTGGTTTTGACAGTTGAAAGCACGAAGGTTCGAGTAGAGAGATTAGAAACCAACACATAATGCTCTCTGATCTCGTACCAAGTCACTGCCAATCATTCTTTCTCTCTAATGTTTGGGCTATTGTTATGCAATGCACCCTTAAATTAATCCCTTAACTGCCTGCTCAGATGATGCAAGTGCAAGTTTTCTCATAGAGTTAAAATGTACCATGCTACAGCATACAGCATTCTTGCAATCCAGATAATTTCCGCAAGTCAGGAAAGGTGAGAGAGTCGGTTAGAGCAGATTCGTCCATCATTTCTGATCTCAAGAGCTCCAAGATATCATGAATCTCTGCTGATTTCAAGTGTGTTCCGTCTTCCGAATAAAAAGAATGTGGATGGCTTCTCACCTCGACCCAACTGCAGCCGGCACTCTTTTTCAATCCCTTCTCCCTCATTAATTTCCTAATATTTGAGACATCGATCCACCTGCCGGCTGAAGCATATATGTTGGACAACAAGACAAATCCAGCATAGTTTTTCTCTGCTAGTTCAACTAGTTTTCTAGCTGTTCTCTCTGCTATCTCCTCATTTTTGTATGTCTTACAACCACTTAACAAAGCTGCCAGTGCATTAGCTTCGGGTTGAAATGGCATGGAGTTAATTAATTCTTCAGCTTCATATAGGCGTCCAGATCGAGACAGCATATCCACTACGCATGTATAATGTCTTCCCTTTGGCCTTATACCATATACCGATTCCATTGCACGAAATAACTGGAGTCCTTTATCAACTAACCCGCAATGAGAGCATGCAAATAGAACTGATAAAAGCATCAGCTCATTAGGAGCAACAGAGGAATTTCTTTTCATTTCTTCAAACAAGGCAAGAGATTCTATTGCAAAACCACTTTCTGCTAGACCTTGAATCATAACGGTCCACGAGAATTCATTTGTCTCTGACATTCTATTGAAGACCCGCTTAGAGCTTTCAATATCTCCAGATTTTGCATACATATCAGTTAAGGCAGTGCCCAAGTAAACATCATATTGGAACCCTAGTTTTAAGATCTTTCCATGAAGATCCTTGCCTTTCTCCAATGAGGCCACACTTGCACAAGCACAAAGCAGACTCGAGAAAGTGGGGTTGGTTGGAGTTTCCCCAGACAAAAGCATCTCATTGAAAACTTCGAACACCATATCGAATTGCTTATATTCTACATAGCCGCCAATTATAGCACCCCAAGAGACATTATTTCGAGTAGGCATGTTATCAAACAAATACTTAGCTTCATCCATTTGACCATTCATGCTATAGCCACCGATCATTGAATTCCATGAAACAACATTCTTCTTTTCCATCGAGTCAAAAACAAAGCGTCCATCTTTAGTTTCTCCACACTTACAGTACAAATCAACAAGATTGCTACTGATAAAAACATCTCCCTCAATCCCAATTTTCTTAACATGTGCATGGATGTTCTTCCCTGCCACCAAAATCCCGAGGCTAGCCAATGTAGAAAGAATGCTAGAGAAACAAGAGATAGTTGTCTTAAGCCCTTGTTGAACCATTTGTCGAAAGAGTTTCAATGCCTCTATATGCTCACCATTTTGACTATACCTAGCGATAATTGCACTCCAAGAAACTTCATTTCTTTCCGGCATCTCATTAAATATCCTCCTTGCCTCTCCCAGGTCCCCCATCTCGACATACATATCTAGTATCGCTGTCCAAGAAACGACATCTCTTGTTTCCATACGATCAAAGACCCTCCTTGCCAGATCAAATTCACGCATCCTTAAACACAATGTTATCAATGAGTTACAAACCGATACATTATGCTCAAACCCGGTCTTAATTATCAACCCCAAAACACTCATTCCCAACTCAAAATCACCCATTTCTAGACACGCGCTAACTACAGAACTAAAAGTAACTTGATTTGGCTTAACCCCGGATTCAAGCAACCTAACGAAAAGCTTCAAACCATGAAAACTTGATCCGCTTTTCACGAACCCACTAATGCCAGCTGTCCACGAAATCACATTGTTAAATGGGTTCCTTTCAAAATACCACATTGATTCTTCAACTCTTCCATGTTTCATTAATCCCGAAATCAACAATGTCCAGGTAACCTCGTTTCTTTCAGGCATTTCGTTGAACAGTTTTCGAGCTTCACTCAAATTTCCCCACTGAATATTAGCATTAATCAAACAGTTGTGAACAACTAAATCAAACCCATTAAACTCCTTCACAATCTGATTAGCTTCAGATGATTTCCTAAAATCAAGGTACAATATTAATAGCTTGATAGCTATAAATCTCTCAGAAAAAACACCTTTTTTCAGTAAATGGCAATGGAGGACAGTTCCTCCATTGACCAAACGTTTGTCTGAGCATATTTTTAGTAAAGAAACACACTTTTGAATATAGGAGTTGAAGTTTTTGCTCGGATTGGTTGAGAAAAGGGCTTTCAATGCAGATTTCATGATACAGAAATGAAAGGGGAAAGAGATCGGAAGCTAAGTGCTCAACAAAATTTGTTTTATATATATATATATATATATATATATTTATATTTATACGCGATAATGCACGGTTCAATGTGGCGGAACTAATTGAAAGAAACGACATGTCGTTTTGAGGGCATGTGTTGGTTCAAGGATTTAATGCCAGATGATGTCACAAAAATATTAGTAGTATTTATGGTAACTTTCAAAGTACCTTTAACCACTAATCTGGAAAAGTCAACTACAATATGATAATCTACATCATATTGATGTCGATTATATCGATCATCATAAGTTAATTTTTTTAAAAAATAAAGATAGTATTAATCTTACGTTCTTTCATTTTTTATGTTAATAATTAATATATATTAATATGTATATAAATTTATATTGATAAATAAATATATATATATGTAGTACGTAAAATGTGATTTATATATATGGAAAAAATATTTAAAAAGAAATCAAACAGCTAAACACATTAATACTAACTCATATAAGTATCAAACTATAAACGACGTCGTAGTCAAGAACTCTAGCTCATCGTGTTGATGACGTGTTACGTTGGGATTGGTTGCTGGATTAAAAAGTGAAAGCCATTGAAAGAATATCCTCTCCCTATTTTTTTTTTTTTCAGCTGAAAGAAAATTATCCCTATATAAGGAACTTCAGTATTAAAAAGGACAGCAATGAATCAATAATGTTAGCATTTGGAGTTCCAGTTTACAAATTCTCAGTCCCAAAATATTCGAATATTTACGGCAATCTCGATTCAAACAAGTCAAATCCAAGGTAATTAATTCCATGAAAATCTTTCAGAATTTTGTATAAACTTGAAAAAAAAGGAAAAGATTTACGATTGATTTTATGTTTTTGATTTTTTTTTTTTCAAGGTGGGGGCGGAAATGGATTGGGATTAGGTGTTGTAACAACGAAAAGCCAAAGGTAGGAGATAAAGCAAGATCAAAGAAGAATTACTATGAGTTGCTAGGCGTTCCTGCTGATTCTAATATGCAGGAAATTAAAGAGGCTTACAGAAATCTGCAAAAGAAGTATCATCCTGATATTGCCGGCCAAGAGGTTAGTTCAGTTCCTTTCAAAGTTTCTTTTCCTCCCGTTGTAAAGTTTTGTTATATTGATAGCTTATGTTATCAGAACTCGATTCAAAGTAAGTGTCATGCTCGGATATCTATTTGATATTTTTCTTAGCTTTTTTTTTATTTGAATAATATACTTTAAGAAAAATAAAAATTTAGATTAATATATAATATCCTATATATATATTTGGATATTAATATAAAAATATAATTCTTTTAATATATGAAAAAATTATATATCTGTATTAGATATCTATACGTATCCAACGCTCATTCTGGGATACAGGTAATATAGGATAGCTACAATCGTTATTTGGTTGCTATCTCTTTGATCTAAGCATTTTTGTTTGTGGATATTAATCTATTTTCTTGTATTAATGGTTTTGGATTAAATGAAGTTTTACTTTGTAATTTTGATGGGTTTAGGGTCATGAGTATACTCTAATGCTGAATGAAGCCTACGAAGTGCTAATGAAAGATGATCTAAGAAGAGATTATGATGCTTCCATTGGTCCAATGAAAGTACAATTTGGAAGGAATTTATCTGGTTATAGCTCTTGGAAAGGGCCCTTGAGACCCCAAGCTTTATTTGTTGATTCAAACAAGTGCATAGGTTGTTTTTAACGCATTTTTAAGTCTTATTTATTGCAAGTTATGCCCCAAATTATAGCCTAATTCCATTGACATTCACATGTTTTATCAGTTAATGTAACATTTTTTTGTCTGTTTGCAGGTTGCAGAGAATGTGTCCACCATGCAAGCAACACATTTGTAATGGATGAAGCTCTTGGATGTGCGCGAGTTATAGTTCAATATGGAGATGATGACCATAAAATCGATGTAAATGTTGCTCTGACTCTATTTTTTTAAAAAAAATTTATGTTCGATTATTGTATTCGATACATTTTTGGATATGAATATAAAGATATAATGCTCTAAACACATGAAAAATTAAAAAAAAAAATTCAAAATATCCATATCACATAACTCGAGTCACATAGATGTAAAAAATATGTTGGAATTTGTGTTCTTCATATCATCATCTTGTTTTAACCATGCATATGGGCCCTATAGTGCTCCAACTTTCCATTATTTTTAAAGTATCCGTATCTGATGTATATCTTAAGACGGGGTGTGATCCTCTAACGAGCTTCTAGATATACAAAAATCTTACAAAAAAATTGATTATATCCATGTCAGACGCGTATTCGTGTATAATACTCATACCGGAATCTAAGTAACATGGTACGAGGATTGCTTGGAACATATTTTTCAGGTTGCAGTTGATTCGTGCCCGGTGAACTGTATCCATTGGGTGGATAATGAAGAGTTGGCAGTGCTTGAATTCTTGATACGACCTCAGCCAAAGGAAGGTTATGGTGTTTTCGGAGGAGGTTGGGAAAGACCTTCAAATGTATTCATGGCAGCTAAGGCTTTCAGCAAGCAGTTAAAACAGCAAGCCGAGGCTGAAGCCAAACAAAGAAATGGCATAACTTTAATCTCCACATTAATGAATTCACTATTCTCATTCATTTTACCTGCAATCGCGATAAATACGTCATGATCAAAACTGCATTAACTGGTTCTTTATATGCTGCAGGGAGAGTGACAGTTGAAGAAGAGACCCCAGCTCAAGCAGAGGCTCGAGCCAAAGCTAGCAGGAAAATAAAGATGGAAAGATTAAGCAAGATTTGGAGTAACTTAAAACCATTTTTTGGCTCAAATATTTGGGATTGGAAGTGACAAAAATATGTGATTCCTGAATGTAAATAATCTGATTATGACGTAAGATACAGTGATGGGACCAAATAGAGATCAACTTCATCGTTGTCGTAGCCTCATATTTTGCATATATGAACTGCATGCATGGTAAAATGGACTGTGTATGCTGCCTTAATTCAATTCAACGTTGCTCCAATTTTTTTTTTTAAATATGTGTGCTTGATATATTTCCGAATATGGTTATAGAGATATGACCTTCTAAATATATACACATAATCGTATTTAACACTCGCACCTAAATTTGAGTAGCATAACTTCTAATATACATGGTGAAACAGAAGCTTGTGTATACTGCCTTAGTTCTAATCCATGTTAATCCGACTCTTTATTTTTTTTGTAATACTCATGTCTGACATCCGTGTTTGAAATATTTATGGACATAGATAGAAAGATTATAACTTTTTTGAATAAGAAAATTAAAAAAAAAAGGTTTTGGGTTACGGTCCAATCTAGATTAAGATTTTTATTTACATTCTTAAGAGTAGATTTGGCAATGTTAAATATGACATTTTTGTGTTACTTGACACGAGCACTATTTAGAAAAATAACTAAAATATGATAGACAGAAATACATAAGTGTATAAAAATCTATGCAATACGAATTATTAATTTATCAAAATTTATAATAAATATAAAATAACTTAAATATGATTATAATAAGATAAAATGGACAAACATAAAATTGAATATTTTTATGTAACCTAAAATCATTGGAGGAAAAGAAAAACCCAAATCAATGAATCCAACAGAAGAAATTTTGTATCAATTAATAAAATTAAAAAAAACAATGGGAGTGAAATGTGAATATAAGAAACTATGGGCATAAAATGAAAATATCTCTTTCTCGATTTCGTCCTCAAATAAATTTTCTCCTACATCTTTTTCATTGTAGAATCATTGCTCAGCCTGGGGAAAGCCTTTGAAGTAAAACTACTCCTCGATTGGAACTTTAGCACGAGCCTCCCCCCCCCCCCCCCCGCCTTCCCTTCTCTCGTACTTATTCTTTTTTTCCTTCCTTCCCGAAATAGCCCTCCGTCGCCACCTAATTTACCTTCTCTAATTTGTACGTCGGGTCGGATTGAATCCGGAATCAAATCATCGGTCCGAAGACATTGCTCTTTCTATTATTCTAGAATATTCTGTAAGTTTTTTTTATTGCTCACTATTTTATTTATTTATTTCTGCAAAAGCTAGATGATTCATTTTGTTTTTTTTATTTTAATCATTCGAATTTCGTCTAGCTGATTGGATTTAAACGGCATTTATTTAATTGAAACCGTGAAAATCCATTGTTTTAGGGGCTCAATTTTAATATATTTTTAGTAGTTTTCGAATTAGGTTTCGCTTCTCTAGTTTATTTTCTTAATTATGGACTAAATTTGTGTGGAAGATTTTCGTCTTTTTTTAAGCTTTATTGTAATTGAAGTGGAAAATGTGGTTTTTAGCAGTTTGTATGTTGTTATTGAACTTGTTTTCTGAGTGATCATAATTCATGCTCAAGGAGCAAAGAAATGAGTTATCCTGAAATTTTTGGGGAATATAACTTTGAAGCATTTTTTTAGTGGTATAATGGAGGCCGTAGTATGAGAATAGGGGAAGAGGGTTATAGTTAGTGAGATTCAAGCTCTAGACGTACTGAATGCCACCTCTTAAGAGTGGCTACTTGAACTAAACTAAGTTTCCGGGTTCTAACTTTGAAGCATTTTGAGTGAAAAGGAAGTTCCGGAGAGGTTTTCAACTATAATCTGTAACTTTTAGTTCTGGTATGACCACATGTTCTATATTGTTTTTGTTGAAGGCATTTGTCCTTTGGTACTTATGTTAGTAATAAGTTTTAGGTGTTTAAAGTGATGGTTTTATTCAGCGTATTGTAGTTTATATGAGTCTTATTTTATAGAGAATATAACATGAAGATTGATCTTCTAAGTTAGTGATGAGATGTTTTTGATGGAGACTAAATATTATTGTTGGATGTCAGACATACCGACTTTTAAGAGTTAAACTATGGTGAATAGTGACAAAGCTGTGTATCTGTTTGGTTTGTGTTTTGTAACTTTGGCAGATGGATTTGAATTTGAAAACTGACTCCTAATGTTTGGCTTGGATATCGACCTATGGAAACCACTCATCACAAAGCTTTGGAAATACAATTTGTTTGCTTTGAACTTAGTATTCTTAATTGACTTTTGGGATAGAAAATGGAGTTATAGAAATATCAGGAACTTCAGTCAGAGGCATTGAAAATGCAAGCAACTTGGATAGAGGCTAGCTCATTGGGCTTGCTTCCCAAAATTCACTTATGGTTTTTAGGTCTCTGGGTTATTTGAACGTTCATTTGGACATATGGTTGTTGTAATAAGTGCATTAGAAATTGTGTTAACAATAGATTAATCTGCTTAAGGAACAAACACAATTTCAAGCAAAGCAATAGAGTTACAAGTTGATGGAGTTTACTTTTTCATGGATTTAATATCTGTGTTCTGTACCGTATTGATATGTCTTCCTGTTGAACCAGCATTTGGTTTGGTTACACACAGGGGCTTTAGTGTTACTACGTACCATCGATTACTACATTTTAATTTGTTTTGAAAGTTATTATGTGTCTTTTACCTCAGCATTACATTGATGTAAATGTCCTTA